>VDFB02355229.1:0-153052 GCA_007258455.2 Sequoia sempervirens | reverse complement strand
AAGCAAGATCCATTTGAACAAAACTTACTTGAATTTTTGTTCATAAGTGTTTAGCATAATACAACTTGTTAACCTTGTGAATCCCAGATCCTTCTTCAAGGCCACTAAGCATAACACACATTGCTTTCCAATGGATCCTTTCCCTTGTTCATAGGTTCTTAGTTTACTACAAATTGCTAGGCCTTATGACTCTCTACTCTGGGTGTTGCCACAATAGTGGTTTACACTTTCTGGGAGATCCTGATTTTTTTTGAAATCACATAGTCTTAAAAAATATAATGATTTAATCCTTGAAAAGTTCCATTTAAAGGATTCCAATTTTAGAGGGTTTGATCAAACCACCTTAGACCAAGCCCCCTTGGATAGAACTTTGCTAGTATTAAACCATACCGATAATAGAGTCTCCTTTACACCTATCAAAATGCTGATAAAAAATCACTTTTGATTTACCTTTTGGGGGATCAAATGAATTTATTTAAAATTTGTTTTTTGTAAGTATGTAGTCCTTATTATAAGCTTCCAAAAAGTACTTAATTAAATAAATTTGATTATTATATTATTTTTAATTTCTTTGAATGTAGTTTTTCACCAAAAATAAAGCTCTCTATTCTGCTACATGTGGAAAAATATAATATTATAAAAAAAAAATTGAAAAATATGAGTGCACCAAATATTGAAGTGCTTGATCCAAAAAAAATAAAAAAATTGATACATACAGAAAAAGTTGTGATATACAGTCTGCCTATTTCTGAATTATAATTGGTTTGACATTGAAACCTGATTAAGGAAAAAATATTCAATAAAACATCATGAAACCAATTGAAGCACTAGATATCATAACAAATTTAAATTCAAAAAATTAGAATTTTATCCTCTATGGAAAAAGTTATGCTATATAAGAGCATCACTCTTTAAAAATGGTGTTTACCTAAAAAACTAGTTTTCAAGGAGATGAAAAAGAAGTGGCAATCTCGATTCAAAAATTGAAAAAAAAAAAAACTACAAAAATTTCACAAATCACTAGCTTTGCATCATTCAAATTCTCACAGCTTTGTGCTTCTACTATAGGTGTCTCCAAAGTGAAGATTTAGTTGAAAAGTTGTATTTAGTGTCCATTTGTCCAAAAATTGTAAACCAATAGTGTGGGATCAATTGAAGCCTGAAGCCTTAGTTTTTTGGCACCCTATCAGAGTTATCAGAGGGATAGCTTTGGTATGGTTAGTACAGAAAGAGCATGTAGACCTAGCATGAATTTCTCACTAATCCACTTTCCTAGGGGCTCACCTAGTGGACATCCTAAGGTTCCATTAGCCCAAAGTGAGTGCGTACATCGTTTGCATAGTGAACATCGAGTTATATGTGTGAACATTATTGGACAAATAGAAGAGATGTGTTCCACATCACGTTGGATAGTCGAAGCTTGATCCACCCATCCTTTCTCTTAGGTCTTTGATATTGTATGATTGAGTAACTTTGTCATTGTTGCTCAAATGTGTCTTGAATGTCTACTTTAGTGTGATTTTAACATGGGGTCATCCTCTCACTAAAGTGGGGGCTAAATGTTGTGCAAAAAAATGTATCCCTTTACATTTTCACACCTAATTTGGGAATAAATATTAAAATGAACTTAATTATGCCTTAATGTAGTGTTGTAATAAGCATTTTACATATTCACATTAAGTTTAGGGCCCTATTAATTAAAATGGACTTAATTGTGCCTTATTTTTAGAGTTGTAAAGTGTACCCCTTTACACTTTCACACTTATTTAGGGATTCTTTAATTAATTGAGCTTAATTTTCCTTAATTGGTCCCTTTAATTCAAATTCAAGCCTAATTAATTGAATTTTTGGAAGGGGAAACCGAGAATTCATTAATGCCTAAACATAACACTTCTCATTAAGCAATGTGTGTCCTAGGTGAGTGACCTAGGACCCATTTTCCCATGGGTGAATGGGTGCTCACTTACACCTAGGACCTAAATTTGAATTATGTTTTTGGCGGTATTTTAACATATTCAAATCTATATTCACATGTCAACTTGTGTTATTTGAATTTCAAGAAATTAATGTTACATACAATTTGTAAATATAAGGTCATTTCACTAAGTTTTATCTAAGCAATTTTGATGACATCAAAAGTGCTTTCACAAGAGAATTTCAAGAGAATTTCAAGGCATTCAAGAGTAGATTTATTGAATAATTATTGTAGCAATCAAGATCCAATTGTCATATCAAAGTCTTCTTGCATCATGCATGTTATTGGAGCTAATATGTTGATGTAGAGTTCATAATCCATTCAAGCATTCAAGACATTGTTTCAAATCAAGATTCAAGATCAAGATCCACATCTATTGAATCCATTTCATGCTAGCTACAAATCTACATTCCAAGGTTCATTCAAGGGTTTGGTGAGTTGTTGCATAGAGTTGTTCATTCATCATTCATTTCATTTCAAGGTTTAATTACCAAAACGGGGTTTGACCAAGAAAAACTACCATTCATCAAAACAAAAAAATTTCCCTCTTGATTTGTGTTTGCAAATTTAGTTGGAAGATATCTTGAAGATCTCTTGAAGAGAAAAAAATGGAGAATTTTTCAAAGTTACAAAAGTTGTCATCTCACAGAAATTCGATTACATAATTTATTTTTGAATTTTCAAACCTAAAACTTGGAAAAATTGAGAAATTTAGATCTATTGCAAAGGCCCCTGAAAGTTGCAAAAAAACCCTAAACCAAAAGCCATTTTCCCCCAGGGGTGAATGAGTCCTAAGTCAACTTCAGAAAAGCACTTTTTGTGACTGGTACACATCATCGTACCTCTCTATAATCTATGATTTAATTTTTGGTTCCATCAATATTGAGCTTAATCTATTAGATCCAAGTTGTAGATTACATTTTGGGTTTGATTTACTATTTTTAATCTTTCTCCCCAAAGTGCTATTTACTCAGGACCTCCATCCTTGCATAAAAAGGAAATCAATAGATTCACACTTTGACTTGATTCACCTTGAGGTTGATAGTCATTTCATTGTGTGGATCTCATTTCCTAATGAATTGAATAAGAATAGGTCCCCTAATTGATTTCATCAATCTCATTTTGGTGAACTCACCCCTTTTTTTCTTCATTTCAATATCATTCTATTTTCTCTCTTCTTGGGAGGAAATTTTCCTATAGGGTTTCAAATTATATTAAGGACTTGAGAGAAAAAATTGATTATCATTTACATTACATAATTTAGTTGGTGTGCTAAAAATAATCTATCTTTTCTAAAAGCATTTTAGGAGCATTTGCATGATTGAAGATTGTTGTTTTCAAATATTCAAGTATACATACACGGGGTTGACCTAAGAGAACATGTTCCCTTATGAAATATTGATAACCCTACAAAGGTATTAATGAATATTTCTATTTTGTACAAGCACTAAAAATAAAGAGAAATTCAAGATGTATCGAGAAGAAATTTAACAATCTATAGATCACATGAGACATGTTCTTAGTTGTGCATATTTATACCCGATTGCCTATTTTCTCCCTATACATTGTCTAGAGTATTGCAATTCTAAGGTGATTACTAATCTATCATTTTTATTCCCTATCTAGTGGCATATTAGATGTAGATATGTATTAGTCTTTGAGAATTCACTAGTTATTGAATTAAATAAACTTATTTTCTATTTATATTCTAACAAGTTTCAATTACTAAGCTCAGCAAACCTCTATAATTATTTAGTTTGAATTAATTATACTTTTGTATGTATATTTTATTAAAAAAAGCTTAAATAAGATTTATTTTCCTTTACAATTATACATATTTAATTATATAAAAATAATTTATAAAATAACAATAGATACTTATTTGTATTATTTAAATTTCTAAAAAATATAAATACAAATTCAACGTTTTTATTGATTTTATCTATTACAATTGTAAAGAAAATTAAATATATATATATATATATATATATTATTTATATTATCCATTTTAATAATTACATGAGAAGCATTCTAGAATCACATATAAAAATCCAAAATTTTGTATAAACAAAATAAAAAATCAATGAATATTTTGTAATCTATATCCAAGTATCCAACAACCACCTTATCACATGTGAATTGGAATGATTTTGTTTCTTTTTCCTTTGAAGTTGCAAGAATTGAAAGCATTCAATTTTTTATTACAAATCATAGGCTTCTACAAGCCTCTATCAACGATTTATAGATCAACAACATTTTTTTCTAGGATGACACCATAACTAGAGTGTAGTGGGAGCTGTCTCCTACAAACTTTTGTGGTTATAGAGATTGCACCACTGGTTATAGAGATTGCACCACTTCATTGTTAGTTTTGTTTACACGACTTCTTAAACTCTTATATGTGACCATAAAATGTCTCTTGATGTAATAAAATTTTACACAATAAAAATAAATTAAATTAAAAATGATGGATTGGATTATAAGAAAAATATTAATGAGGTTAAAATATCTTTTTATATCAATAAACTATATTTTAAAATAATTGTTAAGTAATTAGAATGTTTCTTATTATAATACTTCATATTGATGTAATATATAAATATTTATATATTATACATAAATCTATATATAAAACTCTTTCTTTATAATTTTTATAAATATATAATTGTCTAAAAATATACTAGCATACTTATATTTAGAAAAATCAACCTACAATATGTCAATAGTTATTCTTTTGAGTCACCTATTTAAAATCAATTTGTAATATATAAGATAAATAGGTGTTTAGAAAAATTATCTTAGATATATTTTTATAAAAATAGTCACGCTAGTTATATTACCATACTATACAATAATTTAATAAATAAATTATAAGTAATGAGGTTGTGCTTAAATGACAAGGTCATAAGGTTCTCAAGATGGAGATCTATGCTTGAATCCCCAAAGTAGGAATTCAAAGTGGTGGCTTTTGGACTTTCATTGTGATTTCTTAATTGGTTAAATGGATATAAGTTGCATATTATTTAATTATTTTTACAAATATATTCAATTTTAAATATTTAAATATTATTTTTTAAATTTTTAATATATATATACATAGAACTCTTATATTATTTTTAAAATTATTTTCTCTCATAAAGGTTGTCTTCTTTTTAATTAACATTATAAAATTATTTTTAAAATTAACATATTTGATTAGATTTTTTTTAAAAATTATTTATATCAAAAACATTATAATATTATAATTTTAGAAAATTTTAATAAATTTATATGAAAAACATTCTTATATTTTTCTTTTTTTAAATATTTACTCTAACAAATTCAAAATATATATTATAGTTAAAACATGATAAAATTTAATAGGGTGTCTAAATATATTTATATTTATAATTTTTTTATTTATAAAAAATTAAAAAACGAGTAAATGTAAGAACTTTGTGTATATATATATATATATACTCTAACAAATCAAAAGTGTGATTAAAACATAATAAAATTTAATAAGATGTGGAAATCTATTTATGTTTATAAATTTTTATCCATCTATATGTATATGTATAATAGTATATATATATGTGTATATATATATATATATATATATATATATATATAGAATGGCTAGAGTTGTTGAAGGGATACGTGAAGATTTGCTATGTTGAGCTTTCCATGCAAGCCACCATCCCAAGAAGTTAGACCACGTCCTTTATAAATATAGAAACCATCAGTGTTGACGGTTATGGATACATTTCTGGACTCTTCTAAACTTTTAGCGTTTTTAAACAAAGAAACCACTAGTAGAGACGGTGATGGATATATTTCTCTAGACCCTAGAAACTACTTTAAATTTTAAATATTTGATTCGTTACGTTTTCCCCTTTTATTAAACTCAGACTTGCAGTTACCAATCACCATCAATCCTTCTATGAAATGAGGAGAATATACACATTAATATAGAGCTCGAAGAATATATATACAGTAAATAAAGATGGAATATTGCTTACTTGTTACAATGGGAAGAGTTGAAAGCATCTCCTTCCTCACAAAATCCTCTCCATGTGCTTGGAATGGGTGGCATTCCATCATCCTTAAAGCTTTCACACTCTGGCCAAACACCTGCAAACATTCCAAAATTGCTCAGAAAAATACTGATTAAGAGAAATATATTAGAGACCAGTCCACTTTAATTCTGATGTCATATTCTGTAATAAAAACTCAAGTTTTTTTTAGTATAACTGTGTATTCATGCAGTTATAGATACCTGAATCTAGGAGCCCAACAATTGTATCTTGCCCATATTTTGCTTTCTTCCACAAGCTGCTTGAAGATGGGTCATCTGCTTCATGTTTTCCATCTGCTATGCCTAAAAATCTCCATGACCTTGTTGTGTGCATCCTTCTGCTTTTGCTTGGAAATACAGAGATGACCCCTTCCATCTCTACGTTCACAAATTATTGTAATCAATGCAGATGAGCTAAAACTCCATGGAATATCCTACACCATGTTGATTTCATGAAATTCTAGAGTTTATATTAAGTACTTGGGCAGCAGAATATATTTCTACCTGAGATAACAGAAGCTTCTTCATCAGAAAGATGGGCTGCAAAGCCATTGAATCCATGCTTGTAACTATATAGCAATGATTCTCTTGCTTCATCAACACTGCCCAGGCCCAAAACATCACATTACCATCCCCTAATATCAGTACAATAATAGCTTTGGTGCATCTACTCTAAACTTGCAATGATTACATTAAACAATGATAGAATTGTATTGAACCAACCTTTTCTTGACAGAGGCAAGCATGGAATGATGCATATCAACCACCTCCTGTGGCTGCAAGCCCCCATGGTCACCTGAATACACAATATAAACCTGACAATCACAGAGACATGATAAGAATCAGACCATGATTATAATCTTCATGATTACTCAACTCTGGAATAAATAGAAAAAATAGTACACCCACCTCCTTAGAAGAAGAACAAACCAACCAGCAGGCAAGAAGCTCTAGTATTATCATCACCACAGCCATGGCTAGTTTTATGATTTATCCAATGCTTGACCTGCCTAGACCCAATTTTCTCTTATAAGATTTCTCTTTTGGGACTTTGAAGACTCACTGCTACAACTTGTAGGACACGTATCATCATGGGAATAGCATCTTGGAAATATGATAGAAAAAATATCATAAAGGCTATATATTATAATCAGGAGAAACTCAATGACTTACACCCTTCATTTTGTTATGTATATCTTGCATAAAAGTCAAGGATTTTATATAAAGTTTCTAGCTGGTTGGGGCCTCCAATCAAGAAGGAATGCTTGTTCATTTGATGACATGAAACTGAAATGTATTGTAATTCATGACATGAAATTGAAATGTATTGTAATTTGGTGGAGGGACACCATGATTTGTATTATTATTTTAAAGGTGGTATCCACCAGTGGAGTCCTTGTTGGCCACACCCAATACAAAATCTGATTTGGAGGTCACTTTGTACATGTACATGGGGACAAGTTTTGAATGGTATTCTTTACTTTTCCCCCATGGGCTAAGTATTATATTAAAAGATTAAACAAACTTTGATGCATCAGCTTTACTAGATGCTCACAGAGCAGCTTTAGATCTGACATACTTAATTCCTTATATATATGTTAAATTTTATTTTTTTTATATAAATTTCATTTTTGCACCATGCCCAATTACTTGTTTATGCTGGAATATACGTTTGTTTGTATTAAATTGTGTTTTTTAATTATGCGCCCCTCTTTTAGAGCATCAAAGAGCAAAGACAACCCAATAAGGTGCTAAAATGTCTCTTCTTGTCAGGTCACTTGTCATTAATATGTCTGATTCTTACAAACACAAATTTCCATCATAGTCTGTGGCATAATGAGGACGGTATGCAATTCATCATATAGTTTTTATTTATTTGAAAGCATAAATACATTTAGTGACCAAAAGTATGAGAAACTATAAATAATCTTCATAGTCCTATGAAATTTTAAAATGTTAGTAATCCGCTTTTCAAGGGGAAGATTAAGGATGAAGATAGCTGTTTATAAAATGATGTGGTTATTTGGTTGTAGTGTTCTGTAGTTATGTTTAGACTGTAAGAGTCATGGCGTACCTCATCTCTAATGTAAATACACAACATTAATGTGAATAGTCCAAATCAGTGAGCATAGTAGTTCAGGAGGGATACAAAGCCTGCAAACACACCAATCCAACAACGATTTGGAACGCTAAATCACTAACATGAATGCCAACAACATCAACAAGGTGGTTCAAACCCTTGAATTCCAACAACATCAACATTAAGGTTCAAACCGTTGAGCACAATAGATCAGCAAGGACACAATGCCCGCAATCACATTGATCTAGTAAAAGTTTGAACCTTGATGATTACAACAACCATACCACGAACTAAACATCACACTATGTCATAAATGACAATTTCTTTTTAATTTATTAATATTTTAATTATAAATTTTATTCTTTATTGATTTTATCTTATAAAATAAACTTCAAAATCTTTTTCTCTTCCAAAAACAAAATTTCCTTTCAAATTTTGTAATTATACTTAATTTTTTTATTCTTTTTATTAATATAGTGACCTTGTTAAGTCCAATATTTCATAATAGAATTTATAACATGCTTTCAATAATGGGAAATGGACTCGTACAGACCATAAAAGCTCTTATCATGCGTTTGGATTTCACAGTGTGTAATATGGACACTAAAAGATTATTTAATAAGGTTATCAGTGCATGCTGAATATGGTTAGAGGACTGTAGGTGGTGGATTTATGGCCACTACATAATATTGTGCTCTTATTGGGCTTGATGATAGAGAAGCTCACTTTGGCCACAATCGAACATGCTGGCTTTAGTTACAGACATGCCATGTTCAGAGATGTTGGTACCACACTAGTGGAGTGCGTGTGTTGACATCTTGATCTTTTAGAGGTAAAGCCATGAGTAGAAGAAAAAGAAAGTTCTGGTTTTTCATAAGCATGCTGCATGGTATGAATGGCTGTGGAAAGGGATATTTATGTACGTTCTTAAAGAAAAGGACACCCATGATCAGGTGAAAAATATATCTATAATATTTTTTTAATTGTTGTATTTTTTTAATATTTTAGTGTAAAAGTTTATTATGTAAATGATATATTCTTTTAATGGAATTTAGTGTTTTATTCAAGTTTGAGTTGAATTTAATTTTTTTTTTAATATTTTTTTTGTTTTTAGTTTTAGGTTAATTTTTTATTTACTTTCTTGGATCTGATTAGGAAGTGTAGTTGTGCTTTAACCATCAAATCTCAAAATAAAATTTAATATTAAGTTTAAGTCAACTTAGTTTTAATTAACCATTTCCCATCAATTCAAGTACAAAATATACATATTTTGCATGCTCTCGTGTTTTATAAAAAGACAAAGCCCTAATTCATTTAATCATAATAAGAACATTTTATAGCACACTCTAGAACACTTCTAATCATAGAGAGCACTACAAGCACTACATTAGTATATGTGTGTGTGTGTATTGACACACACATACACACATATATATACATAAATATGCATATATATGCATATGTGGATACATATACATATATGTATATACATATATATATATATGTATATATATATGTACATATGCATATACATACGTACATACATACATACATACATACATACATATATATATATATAGATAGATCTAGATATTTACATTTTATTTGGTGGGTCTACAAACTTGTACAATCCATTGATTTGGTCACCATTGGACTACTCTAGTTTCAAATGTCATTTCTTTCAATTCTACAAAGTCCACTTACTAGGTGACTAATGCACCAACACATTTGTGACCACTTTGTGGTCTCTATTGTGACCTATCAAGTTTTTATCCAAAATATTCTCATATTATTCTACATTCTAGGTTATATATGTTTTTCATTGATTCAATCAACTATTTTGTACCTCACTTGATGAATCAAGGATGATTTTCTTAGCTCAATATGGTTAAATGTAATGAATGAATGAATGGATGTGGATATCTAGATGAATGTTTGAAGTAGGATAGTTTGATCTACTTGTTTGTAAGGCATAGGTTGAATTTTCCATTAGTTTTTTTGTGAGATCAATATTCCTACACCATAATTTTTTTTATAGTTATTCCTTCTTCATTGTAACCACCCTTGAGCTAAGCTCCTCCTCCTTTCTTTTAGCTCTTCCTATTGGATATTCCCTCTTCTATGACTCTTCTACCCCTTCAATGTACCACCTCTAACCTCCCCACCATTACTAATTTCCTTTTTACTTACCAAATCCTTGTTCTAAACCATTGTACATCACAACTCTAGTACTCCAATTTATTCCCCTTTTCTTTATGTGTTACCCTTTCCACCATCATGTTGATTCTTGAGCCAATAATTTTCATATTTATGATGGTGAATTGTTTGAAAAATATGACATTATTTATTATCCTTCTTTCACTCATAATAATGTATTTCTAGGATATGAAAGTTCTTCCTTTCTTCTTGCTAATGATACAATAATAGAAAATTTTAAAATTTTATCTTCTCCCTTTCCTCATAATAATGATTCATTGTTAGGAAACACTATTTTTTGTCTTATCCCTCCTCTTCATATTGAAACAAGCTTAGAAAAAGATGAAATAATCTCTTCTTCCTCTTTTATTCCTAAGGATGCATTTTCATAAAAATCTAAAATGGCCTCTTTCCCATTTTCTTATAATACTTCTAAATGGTTATATATTGATATAATTATTTCTTTTCCCTCTCTTCTTGATAAAAATTATTGATGGAGGATTCTAAAATTCCTATTTGTCCTCCTTTAGATGATTTTACATTATGTCAAAATTTTGAAAATTTCTTCTATTTTTTTCTATAAAATTGAAGCTTCCTCTTCTCAACTAACTCTTGGAGTTAAACCATCAATTTTTATATCTTTCTTTGCTACTATCATATTTTTTATTGTAGTATTTTTTCCCATCTCCCTCTATTCCTTCCTAGAGCACTTATAGAATTATGCTAAAGCAAACTAGTATATCCCACCAGTAGGCCACATGTCTATTTGCCAAATTATGTAAAATAGTGTCTCTCAATCTTGGGACACAAGGAAAAATAGATTTAAGTTTAATTTAAATGAAATTATTGATATGATCCATGCACAACTCCATGCAACACATGATCCTAAAAATTGGCTCAACATAATCTTGTACGATAATGAAATATTTCCTTGTGTTCTCAACATAGTGCCAAGATGCTTTGGGCATAGATAAAACACTTTAGAAGAATGGATACACACAAATTTCATACCATTACAATATTTCTAAAAAACTCTATTTGATAAAATTGTGTGCACACTCTCCAATCAAATTATGTAGTCTTTAGAAGTTTGTAATTCACTTTTGACAATAGTATTGTTATCTCATACATATTTTGACACTACATGTGCAACCTAAATATGGTTAACATGTGCATATACACCAATATGATTATTTTGGATCCATACATGTCTAAAATATTACCATATTTTCTCCACATAAACATGTCAACCAACAAGAAC
Source organism: Sequoia sempervirens (assembly GCA_007258455.2). Taxonomy (NCBI): domain Eukaryota; kingdom Viridiplantae; phylum Streptophyta; class Pinopsida; order Cupressales; family Cupressaceae; genus Sequoia; species Sequoia sempervirens. The sequence continues at coordinate 141,483 of VDFB02355229.1, read as the reverse complement.
CATAAAGATTTTACATTTAACACAACCATGTCCACATGAGAATTACACAACACGTGCATGACACTTCTCAATGTTGCAAGTGTTGTCATTGATGTCAATAGTGTGGTTGTCATTGGTTTCAATAAAATGGTAATGTGGGGCGATCCCACAATACTGGTTTATAATTTTTGGCCAAACTGGACATTGAACTAATTTTTTCTAACTAAATCTTCACTTTTTGGCACCTATAGCGGCTAAACCGTGAAGAATTAGAAGATGATGCAAAGTAGTGATTAGTGACATTTTGTTCATAAATTTTAAAATATTTTTTTGTAAATTTTAAAATATTTTTTTCAAAATTTTTGGAATCAGATTGCACTTCTTTTTCCATCTCCTTCAAAAACTAGTTTTTTTCAATAAACACCATTTTTAAGGAGTGACGCTCACCGTATACAACATAACTTTTTTTCCATGAAGGATAAAATTCTAATTTTTTCAAATTTCGATTTGTAACTATGATATCTAGTGCTTCCAAGTGGTTTCATAGTGTTTTCTTGAATATTTTTTCCTTAATAAAGTTTTGAAGTCAAACCAATTACAATTCAAAAATAGGCGGATCGTATACAACATAATTTTTTTTGTATGTATCGAAATTCAATTTATTTTTTTGTTGGATCAAGGAATTCAATATGTAGTGCACTAATATTTTTCAAAAAAAAAAATGATAATATGTTATTTTTCCACATGTGTAGAACAAAGATCTTGATTTTCGGTGAAAAACCTATGTTTAATCAAGCTAAAAAAAAAAATACATAATAAAACCAAAACATATTAAAATTATATTCATTGGATAGTTCGTTTCAAGGACTACCATCATCCAGTTGGGCCTGTGAAGTATCCTCCATTTTCATCCTCAACTCAAGTTTCAAAGGGAAAAATTTTGGAGTTTTTTGGTGCTAGAGGGGGAGAAGGGGGGAAAAGGGGGGTTCACTAGAACCAGAGGATCCACTCAAACCTCCCTAGTTCTAGTGAACCCTCCTTTAATGCAATTAAAAAATAAACCCATTAAACTAGTTCTAGCGAACCCCCTAGTTCTATCGAACCCTTTAGGGGGTTCTAGTGAACCCTCCTAGTTCTAGCGAACCCCCTAAAGTGTATTCCATCTGAAAATACATTTTTCCTTCCTCATTGGAATTGTAAACCAGTATTGTGGGTTTACCCTGACATGGTAGTATGGATGGTTGTATGTGATGCAATTAGTGTGTTGATTAGAAATGTTGTAAAGCATTGAACATGTTGTACTTAGTTGTATCATATCTTCTTTGCTCATGAATAAGTGGATGTTGACAGATTGAAGTGTATGTTGATATAGAGATATTGTGGTTTCTTGTTGTTGAGAAAAAGTGTTGTAATTTTTTTCCATGGTAGTGTGAATATTGTATTGTTTTTCTCTTGATGTAAAATATTGCATAATACATGAAACAAAGTATGAAATATTTTCTTGTAGTCAGTGGCTAAAGAAGTTATACTAATGAAGCTCGAGAGAATTCTTTGCATTCCTCCACATTTGAATATTTTGCCTCATGGTTTGGAATTTACATAGAAACAAGTGTGACTCATGTATATTCCTATTTTCAAAGCATAGAAGTTACTGCAAAAAATTTCAAAGCTAGCATAGTGAGGACTGTGTTGTTGCAATCAAGAAGGTTTAGAGGAACACTCTGCATTTCTCCATTTTTGAACATGTGGTCTTGCAGTTTGGAGGATGAGTTCAAATTTTCTATTTGTTTTCCCATTTCAAGTTTCAAGTGTTTTTGTGTATCATGATTCTTATTTTCAATGTTCCATCTCAAGAGTGTGTTTTCTAGGTTTGCAAGAGATGTTGGGGTTAAAGTGCATGTTTGCTTGCACCTGCATGTAAAGTAGAATGAAGTTGTGAAAAGGGTGTATGAGAATGATTTTAAATATTATAAAATGTTTGTAAAGTGATCCACATATTATTATCTAGTCTCATTGGTACCGGTGGTCTGGAGTTAATGCAAGGATGGTTAAGTGTTTGTTGGGCCGACTTGGAATGTTGAGGTGTTTATGCCAAGTCTTTGTAGTGTACACCAGCATGGGAATGTGTGCTAAGGTAAAATAGATATTTCTTATCTCCTAGCTTGGACTACATTGATTTCTACTTACAATGAATATTTTGAAGTTGACATATTCATGGTCATTGCACGTCTCAAGTCATATGTTTCATTTGGGCCAACAAGCAGAAACTTTTTGAAGATTCAGAGGATATAAATGGAAGATCATACTGATTCAACCCCCTCTCGGTATATCATTATGTTCTAACACTCAACATATTGTGGAAAGATTAATTAATAATATACTATATAAATGTACCTCAGTGTATATTCTGTAAGCTAACCTACCTACTTATTTTATAAATATTTTGTATAAAAAATACATAATAGACATAAACCCATTCTCATTAGGGATATTTTGTAACCATGTTCTATAGTCAAGAATTTCATTTGATATCAATACAAAATAGATCATTGGTATGATAGAATAAAGGACCAATCTTAGGACACCAATTGCTAAATGAAAATAACCATCTTCAAAATTTTATGCCAACAATATCATAAGATGGTCCTTTTTTAAAACTTTAGGAGAAGGGATTTCAATTTGAGGAAAATTTGTTATAGATGTATTTGAATAAATACAACTAAGAATATTGGCCACATCAATGAGAATCATATAAGATAAATTTGATATCATTTGTAAGGCCTGCTAAAGGACATTATCATAAGAAGGTGTTTTTTGTATTAGGTCCTAAAGTTAGATATTTGATGTTGTAGCTTGTAACTATTTACTAGGCTTACACTTTTTGGTGTTCAAAAAAGGATGAGGAGATGGTAGAAGAATAGGATTTAGTGAAGGAACAAAAATAGGGAAAAGAGTAACCTATTTATTTCACTAATTATTATATGTGTGGTTTATTACATGGTAGTAAATATCCATAGGCATGATTAGAATTCATAGATAGGTAAGTGCACAAATATGGGGGTTCAAAAAGGGGCCCACACAAATTGGTCCTATTTAAAAAAAAAACATAACATAGCATTTGGTGTGGCTCCCCTAAAATGTTAACTTATTTTTAGTATAAAAAATCACTTTAGTGAGAAATTAGCTAACACCATATAGTTTATCCTTGATTTTTCTATTAATTTTTAAATGAATATATGTTTTTTTACTAATTTTCAAAGTGGACACATCCTGAAAAACAAAAATTTGAGATAGAGACAAATACAAAGATAGAGACACACAATCACTCATACACACAAAGAGAGAGAGAGAGAGAGAGAGAGAGAGAGAGAGAGAGAGAGAGAGAGAGAGAGAGAGAGAGAGAGAGAGAGAGAGAGAGAGAGAGAGAGAGAGAGAGAGAGAGTGTAAGAGATAAATATAATGAGAGAGAGAGAGAGAGAGAGTTAGATAAAGGGATGGAGATAGTGAGAGAGAGGTCTAGAGTGTAAGAGATAAACATAGTGAGAGAGAGAGAGACAATGGTGAGATAAAGAGTAGAGAGGGAAGGAGAGAGTGAGAGAGAATGACGGGGGAGGGAGAGAGTGTGAGAGAGAGAAACATAGAGGGAAGGAGGAAGGCTGGGAGAGGGAGAGAGAGGGAGAGAGGGAGTGAGAGAGAGGGAATGGAGGGGAGAGATAGAGATGGAGAGAGAGAGATAAATATAGAGAGATGGAAGGGGTGGAGAAGGAGTAGAGAGAGAGAGAGGTAGAGAGGGAGAGAGAAGGGTGAGATGGAGATGGGGAGAGGAGGAAGGTGAGACAAACGAGAGGAAGGAGAGAGATGATAGAGGGTGGAGGAGAGATGTGGTGAGAGAGGCCAGAGAGAGAGGGAGGGCCAAGGAGGTGGGATATTGGAGAGAGAGGGGTAAGATGGAAGTTGAGGAGAGAGGAGGAGGGGTGAGGAGATGTAGAGGAGGATGGGTTAGATGGGAAGTAGAGATGGAAGGTTTGAGAGGAGGAGAGAGAGAGAGAGAGAGAGAGAGAGAGAGAGAGAGAGAGAGAGAGGGGAGAAGGTGGGTGGGAGGAAGAGAGAGAGGGGGAGATAAAGAAAATTAGAGAGGGGAGGAGGGAAGGAGGAAAGGAGGGAGGGAGGGAGGGAGAGGTGAGATAGAGAGAAGTATAGAGGGAAGGGGAGAGAGACAAAGGGAACATGACAAGATAAAGAGAAGTAGATAGGGAAGGAGAGAGTATGAGAGAGAGGTCTAGAGCATAAGAGATAAATAATGAGTGAGATAGAGAGAGAGAGAGATGATACAACTTGTTGATTACTGAAATTTGACATACTAATTACTAAAATTTGACTATCTAAAAATTATAAGATCTTCCAAAAAATAGAATTTGTATTATAACTCCTAGAGATCCGAAACCACTCTCAAACATTCTAAAACTATATACATGAATATAACTTAAAGTATAAGAACTTGTAGATGTCCATATGTAAATTTCAACTTATACTTTTATTTCATGTATATAGTTTCACTAAAAGATAAGTAGAAGAAAGAGAAAAAAAAATGAGAAAATGTCTCAATGCAGAAAAAAATGTGAGTGTGTTATAAAATGCTCACATTTTTTGAAAGCATTCACATAACGCGAGCATGTTATAACGCACTTGTGTTTTTTTGAAATTTAAACTAGTGTGTTATAACATGCTCTCATTTTTCCTTGGTAATGATTAAGCTTAGGATCAGTCACTACCAACCCATAACGTGAGTGTGTTTTGTTACAATGCACTTGCGTCTTTGCTATTTCGAGACAAGAAAGTGGAGTGGCCATGTTTCCCCCCCCCATCTTTTTGCACTTACCCAAATTGATAAATGTGAGTGAAATAGTTTAGAGGTTGGGGATGGCTAATAATTATAGGATAGTGGGGGTAGATTAGGGGCTCCACACAAGATAATTTTAGGAGTAGAGTACATCTTTTGAGCATTAATGCACTTATTAAGCATCACCTTAGTGGGTGGTGTATGTTTATTTACATATATTACATTAATTGATAGATTTTATTGCTTATAAATATACAATTTAGGAGAAGAAATAGGAAGATTACACTTAAAATATATCTACATATGATCTAATATGAAGTGAGACTATTCATCCAAAATACTTGATCACTCAAGGGGAGAGCATTTGCATGAAAAATAGTTAAATTAATGTTAATAAAATAATTAGTGATTCCATCTTCATCTACAAATATTTCCTTGGAAGGGGAAGAAGTTTTAGGAGAGAGAACAAGAAAAAGAGTGATAAAACTTCTGTCACTTTCACATTCTTGCAATAGAATGTCTTGAAATTTTTGAACAAATATAGGAAGTGATGTAAGGAAATAACATATCACTTTAAAAAATAGGGGAGAGTTAAGAAATGTGTAGATGAATTTATCCAAAGGATATTGTTTTTCTCCTTGTGAACTATGGAATGGTATTTTATGTAGTTCCCCAAAAAATATATTGGTGAAAGAATATGAATGTTTTTATTCTTAATCAATGTGTTCACTAAAATTTAATGAAATTTTTTTATCATTCAAAATTTCCTATTACATTAATAGAAATGGGAAAGAAAATGCTAATTTATTGGAAACTAAAATATAGAATCAACAAACTAAATTTATAATTATAAATAGTACAAAATAAAGAATCTAGAGTTGGACCCTATAGATCAATAACTAGGATTTTCTAGCAACACACTATTGTTAGCACAATTGCTACAACTCGAGATGTTGGAAAAAAAAATACTTGAGAACTGAATCCACCTATGCACAAGATAAGGATAAATTGTAATAACACTCTAGGGTACATGATAGAAAATCTAAATGAGACTAATTTAACTAAATATTTAAATGAAAACAAAATGAAAAATGAAAGTGAGAGGGTACTATAGACACTTACTTTTCATCATCTCCTTATGTCACATCTCAGTTCCATATTGTATCATAATACCATTATAATTCCCCCTCTCATTCACCACCAATTAATTAATTAGTCTAAATTCTTTTCCTCCTATTTTAAAATAAATATTTTATTTATCCTCCATAAATAATTAAAATTCCACTATCTACTAATATTCTATTGTAACCCCCCATTATTCTCATATATTTTCAACCTATGCACAACTTATTATAGAAACAAATAAATGAAAAGGATAATTAGGGTATGTGCATGATCATGATGGGCCAAAAAGTGGCAATATGATGGGTATTTGTAGGGTATGTGGCTAACGACCTTTTTTTTACCCAAAATTGATGAAATAAAAAGGGTTTTTAAAGGATATTCTCAGCTTTCCACCAATATAAATTATGCTTTACTTTGAATTTAATAAATTATTATTATTCATTTTCTATTTGAATTACGACTAAAGTCCTAATTGATAGGTGATTAAAAACATCTATAGCTTTCAAACAAGTATCACATTTTTGAATCCAAAACATGCATCACATTCTATGCTTTGCATACTATAGGATTAAAAAATAAAAATGAATAATTTCATGAAGTTTTGACCAAGTTAAGATGGTCGACATACAAGTTTTTATATTTTTTAAAAGTTGTAATAAAAAAATCATAATTAATTATTTACTTGGAAACAAATTACAAAAATATATGCATCACATTTGGACATGAGTCCTCTACTTATTTATAAAATCTTATAAAAAAATATTATCATTTTATTGTGGTTAGGGTGGTCACAAATACCTACTTCTTATTTTTTCCCTAAATTTAAGTACTCTTGCATTGAAATTTCAGATTTTCACCAAATGGATTTTTTTTTCTTTTTAAATAAACCTAGTATTTTAGAAACTACATTTAATTTTCTACAGAATTTATTGTTACATATTTTTTAAATAATATAGATAACTTATTCAAATTTTTACGTCAAGTTGCCTAACTCTAATTTTTTTGAATTTTTTGCCACTTAAGGGCCTATTTTTTCCATGATGATCCCGCACATACCCATTATTCTCACCCATTTTAGAACCCACTAACGAGCCCCCATAACTCTTCCTAGAAATTCCAATCAAATAGGATTCACAATGTTGGGAAAATGTGTCTCAACCATGAAATTATATAATGATTTATTGTTGATAGGATGTATATATATATTTCCTAGTAACACCAATAGGTGTATACAATGGCATAGGGGGGGGGAGAGTGAGATGCATGCAAATAATTTTTCGTTAACTTTTTTAGGAAACTTCTAAAATGACTGACATAGATTAGATAAATGATACATTGTAAATCTAGACTATTAATCATTAGGTTTTAGATCTAAAGGTGGATATTTTGTTGGCATGCATTTCCCTAGAATGTAATCCTATTTTATGAGGGTGTTACATTACGGCTGCAATAGAGAGACAGTGATGTATTCTAAGAGTTTGATAGTAGTCGTGTTGTCTCTGGATCTCTGAGTGGTGATACTCTTGTGAGAAGCTTGTTTTGCAAGTATATTGTAATATTTGTGATTTACTAAATAATATTATTGGGCAACTTTTGGAGTGTGGGGTTTTCTCCCAAAAGGTTTTTCCCCATGTAAATCACTGTGTCATGGTATGCATGATATTTATGTTTATTTATGTTTAAGTTTTTATGATTGTTAAAGATCTATAAAAATTTTGCATTATTCTCCTCTCAAGATTAGTGTAGGAAGTTTTCCTACTACCTTAGCTTCCTTACAAGTGGTATCAGAGTTTGATGACCTTTGGTTTCAGTTGTGGGTTGTTGGGTTTTTTGGACTAATCTAGGTTTGAGTGGGAGCTTGTGCAAAAGATACTTTGTGATCTTGTTGCATGAATTTTTAGATGGAAATTTCATCAAGGAGAATAGAGGTGGAAAAGTTTTTTGGAAATAATTTTGAAATGTGGAAGCTGAAGATGGAGGATCTATTGATAGATCGAGATCTGTGGGATGTTGTTGATGAAAATGTTTCAAGGCTTGCAAATCCTAATTGGGCTGCTCAATATGCTGTTATGGACTGTAAAGCCAAGGGTCTAATCAGATTGTGTTTGGTAGACTCTATTTTAATTAATTTCCACGAGGAGACCTCTGCATAGAAACTATGGAAGAAACTTGGTGATATGTATTAGGCCAAATCTTTAGTGAACAATATTTTCTTGAGGAAGAATTGTATTCCTTGAGAATGGAAGAGGGTGGAAAAATCACATACCACCTAGAAACATTCAATATGTTGGTGGCTCAATTGGCATCAGTTGGTTTCAAAATGGATGAGGAGGAAAAATGTCAGATCTTGCTTTGTTCTTTGCCTGATTCATGGGATTCTCTTGTTATGGCTATTGGTAGTACTTTTGTAATTTTGAAGATTGAAGATTTGGTGGGTTCTTTGCTTTCTGAAGAGATGAGGAGGAAGGTATCCATCACTTCCAAGGAGGGCCTAAATGTTCATGGAAGACCTACAGAAAAGGAAAGAAGAATGAGAATCATGAAAAATCCAAGTCTAGGGGGAGATCTAAATCTCCTAGAAAGTCCAAAGTTATTTGTTGGAACTGCGGTAAGCCTGGACATGTTTTTAAGGAATGCAACTTAGAAGAATAGAAGAAGAAAAATAAGAAATTTGATTTTGATTATGAATCTAAAAAGGAAGATGGTGATGCATTGATTGCAGCTTTGGCAACTTGTGCAAGTAATGATGCATGGTTAATTGACTTAGGTGCATCTTTCCATATGACCTTTAATAGATATTGGTTTTATAAATATAAAGAATTTGATGGAGGTAAGGTGTACTTGGGTGATGATTCTCATTTAGACATTGTTGGTCGTCATAAAGTTAAAATTAGGTTTCTTGATGGTAGAATAAAAAGGATTAATGGTGTGTTGCATATCCCTAGTTTAGCACAAAATCTATTATCTGTAAGAAAACTAATAGATACGGGTGTGCAAGTAGTATTTTTTGATGTAGGATGCAAGATGGTTAGAGGTTCTATGGTGATTGCTAGAGGTGTTAGATATGGCACATTGTATAAGTTAGATGCATGCACTATTGAGTGCAATAGTACTTGTGTGAAAAGCAAGTCTGTGGAAGAAGTGAGGGTTTCACCTTCAGCAGATGGTCATGGCTTTTGGGTACCCAAGTGTGCTCTTTCTTCTAAAACAAAGTTACCTATAGAGAAAACTATGTTATGGCACCAAAGACTTGGCCACATTGGAGAAAAGGGTCTAAAGACCTTAAAAAATAAATACCTTGTTGAAGGTTTGTTTGATTGTAATCTTGAATTCAATTTCTGTGAGCATTGCATTTATGGAAAATAAAACCATGTTCAGTTTTACTTGAGTTCTCATAAATCTTGTGGTGTCTTGGATCTTATTCATTCTAATGTGTTTGGTCTTATAGATTTTCCTTCGATTGGTAAATCCACATATCATGTTTCATTTATTGATGATTATAGTAGAAGGACATAGGTATATTTTCTAAAGAGTAAATTTGAAGTTTTCAGTCAATTTAAAGAATTTAAAGTAATGCTTGAGTTGTAGACTAGAAAGAAAATAATTTTTTTGAGGATTGATAATGGTAGTGAATTTTTCTCTAATGATTTTGATAGATTTTGTAAATATTGTGGTATTCATAGACAAAAGACAACTTTGTATTCTCTGCAATAGAATGGAGTTGCAAAAAGAATGAACAAGACACTGATGGAGAAGGCTCTAGAGTATGTTGAGTGGTGCTGGTCTTGAACAAAGGTTTTGGACTGAAGTTGTTGCCACTTCCTGTTACCTAATTAACAGGTCTCCTACATTAGCTCTTGCTAATAAGACGCCAATAGAGGCATGGTCAAGTCACAAGCCTTCATTAAGACATCTTAGAGTTTTTGTTTGTGAGGCATATGCACATGTGCCAAAGGAGAAGCGAACAAAGTTGGAAAACAAGGTTGTGAAATGTATCTTCATTAGATACAGTTATGGTGTGAAAGGATACAAGCTTTGGGAACCTATTGCATAAAAGGTAATATATAGTAGAAATATTATTTTTAGAGAAACTAAGCCTTCTTTTGTTACATTGCAGTTGGAACAAAGTAAATAGGAAGATGTGATTCAATTTCCTTCTACACTTGAGAAAGTTGAATTGAGGCCCAAGGATAGACAAGAAGCTTAGGAGAGCTCATCTAGCTTTGGATCTTCAGAAGAGGAGGAAGAACCTCCAACTCAACTTGTTCGTAGGTCTACAAGGAATAGACAACCACCTAAAAGGTATACACTTGATAATTGGAGATGTATTTTTTCTTTGAATACTAACATGGATGAACCCAGATCTGTAAAAGAGGCATTAGATATTAATGATGGAGAATCTTGGAAGATTACTATGGATGAAGAAATGAAATCTTTGAAAAAGAATGATACATGGGATCTTGTACCATTTCCTGAAGGACGAAAACCTGTTGGTTGCAAATGGCTGTTCAAGAAAAAGATTGGTTCAGATGGAGGTATTGATAAGTACAAGTCAAGATTGGTTGCAAAAGGTTACTCTCAAGTTGAGGGTGTTGATTATGGTGAGATATTCTCTCCTGTTGCAAAAATGACATCCATTATATTTTTTCTTGTTATTGCTGTTACTTATGATTTAGAGGTTGAGCAAATGGATCTGAAAACTACTTTCCTTCATGGTGACTTGGAGGAGGATATTTATATGACACAACTAGAGCACTATGTGGTGAAAGGTAAAAGTAAATTGGTTTGCAAATTGAAGAAATCTTTGTATGGTTTAAAATAGAGTCCTAAGATGTGGTACCAAAATTTTTATATGCATGTGTTGAACTTGAGATTTGAGCATTCTAAATTAGATCATTGTGTTTATTATAAAACTGATGGTGATCATTTCCTATTTATTGCATTATATGTTGATGATATGTTATTTATTGGCAAAGGGAAAGGTATAGTTTCAAAACTAAAATCTCAACTTGCTAATAGATTTGAAATGAAAGATCTTGGTGCAGCTAGGCACATTCTTAGGATGGAAATTAAAAGAGATAGAGTGAACAGAAAGTTATGGCTTGGACAAAGTAAGTATGTCAATTCAATTTTATAGAGATTTAACACACAAGATTGTAGACCATTGTGTGTTCCTGTTTCAGTTGGAACAAAGTTATCTATTTTAGATTGTCCAACATCTCCATCAAAGATGGAAGACATGAGCAGAGTGCTTTACCAAAGTGTAGTTTGAAGTTTGATGTATGCTATGGTTTGTACTAGACCATACATTGCCCAAGCAGTGGGAGTTCTTTCATATATATGTCTAATCTTGGTAGAGTTCTTTGGAATTCAGTTAAAAGGGTCTTCAGATATTTGCGTGGTACCTTAGATTATTCCTTATGTTATCATAGTAATGTGACTGAAGATGAGATTTCCCTTGATATTCATGGTTATGTGGATTAAGACTAGGCAGGTGATATTGATAGCAGACGATCCACCAATGCTTATATGTTTACTTTATTTAGTGGTACAATTAGTTGGATAAGTAAGCGACATGATATGGTTGCTTTGTCCACTACTGAAGCAGAGTATATGTAAGCTACTCATGCTTATAAAGAAGCCATTTGGCTTAAGAGATTGTGCTCAGATATTGGAATAAAACAAGGTGCAGTGACAATTTATTCTGACAGTTAGAGTGTGATATGTCTAGCCAAGAACTTGAAATTTCATGCCAAGACTAAGCACATTGATGTACAATATCATTTTGTTAGAGATATGGTTGAATATGGCAGGGTGAAGTTGGTTAAGGTAGAGAATCTAATGAATGTTGTTGATTCTTTAACTAATCCTGTGAGCACATAGAAGTTCAAATGGTGTTCAAAGACTATGGGCCTTTTGGACCCTAGCAATTAAGAGACAATGTTTACTCCCTCCCATTACTCTTGCAAGGTGTTCGACAAGTGGGAGATTTGTTGGGAAAATGTGTCTCAACCTTGCAATTATATAATGATTTATTGTTGATAGGATGCATATATTTATATAGTTAAACCAATAGGTGTATACAATGGCATAAGGGGGGAGAGTGGGATGCGTGTAAACAATTTTTTGTTAACTTTTTCAAGAAACTTCTAAAATGGCTGACATAGATTAGATAAAAGATACATTGTAAATCTAGACCATTAGTCATTAGATTTTAGATCTAATGGTGGATATTTTGTTGGCATGTCTTGCCCTAAATGGAATCATATTTTATAAGGGTGTTGCATTACGAATATGATAGAGAGGCGATGATGTATTCTAAGAGCCTGATAGCAGTCGTGTTGTCTCTTGATCTCTGAGTGGTGATACTCCTATGAGAAGCTTGCTCTGCAAGTATATTGTAATCTTTGTGATTTATTGAATAATATATTGGATGAATTTGGGAGTGTGAGGCTTTTCTCCCAAAAGGGTTTTCTCGATGTAAATCACTATGTCATGGTATGTATGATATTCATGTTTATTTCTATTTAAGTTTATGTGACTATTAAGGATCTATAAATTTTTTGCATTATTCTCCTCTCAAGATTAGTGTAGGAAGTTTTTCCTTACACACACAACTCCTCTCATTAAATCTCAATTATCCATTTGAGATCAAATCCCCACCATTCACATCTTTGTCATAAAATATATAAAATAATCCACATCTTTTATCTTTACAAAGGCCCAAATCATCAATCTATAGGTACATTTTGACTCAAAAGGAAACTTATATTTTTACATCAAACATCCAAGTGCAAATTGAATACATTTAATGTTTGCATTTGGTAATAGTTTACTGATTTCAATTTGTATTTGTATTCCTCTTTTCTCTATCTAAGTAAATCTTTGATTTGGAATATGTATTTTATATTTTTTTAATTTTTCTTTACTTTATTTCAAATTAAGGATAGACAAGTACAAACTCCTATTTTGATGAAATACTCCAAATAGTGACCTACAATTTGAGAGAGGAGAAAATTTTGGGGTTGTCAAGGAGCTTTCCATGAATAGTCAAGCTCCTATTTTGGTCTTTCAACCTCCATAGAAAACCAATATGTATAAAAAATAAAAATAGTGTTTTGTTTTCTCTTGTCTTAATTGTGTATAGGAATAGTAAGAGTGGTGACAATGAAAAAAACTAGAGGTTAAATTAGAATGAGAATGAGTAGATGGAAATCCTAAGTTTCTAAGCAAACTACAAAATGTTTCTAAAATGACAATAATTTTGAAATATAATGAAAGGTAACAGAAACATAAATAACCAAAGTTAACTCTAAAAGCTTGATTAATTCAAGGGGATAAGAATGAAATCAAATTCTACAAGACCTTCAATAATATTTTTTTAGTAGTGTTGGTGTGATCACATAGGAGGGACCAAACACAAAATAATTATTGGAGGAAGCTATAAGTTATTTGTATAGAACTTGAGAGTAAAAAAATTGCAAGATAGAGTGAATGAGAATGAAATATCAATTCAAAATGAGAAGTAAGAGAGAAATATAGGAGTTGGGGAACCATTCATATTCATCCTAAGTAATTACGACCAACTTGGGCATGTAGAAAATGGATAAACACTAAAAAATAGTCATTGAATAATAAGCTATCCTAGGATGTTAGCATAACATGCTAGCATCTAAATAGTTTTAGCTTTAGAAAAGGCCAAACATCAAGAAATCATAAGACTAGCATGACTTAAACATAAATTTTCATAAAATAGACCATGGGAGGTAAGGTATTGACACCATGGGGTGGAAAAAAGTCAGGTCAAGAGCCAAACGAACCTAGAAAATATGTTATAGGAGATAGACACGAAAATGGATAAAAATATAATGTAAAATTGTAAGAATGTACAATTTCTAATGTTACAATTTTAATTTTTTTTTACCACACAATATTCCTTGAGACCAATTTGTTCTTAATTTTTAGGGAAACCTCCTTCGAAGATGCATATCAATTATTTTAGGCACATAATTTCATATGTATTTTGTTTATTTATGATTGGAAGATTTCCCATACTCTAAAAACCCAATCTCCATTTTCAATTTGAAATAAAAAGGAAATAAAAGATTTGTTATTTTTCCCATTTCTTAAATTTGTATTGAAAGTAGTGTAAAATAAATATTTCTCAACACAATATTATACTAATAAATAAACAATAGAGTTTGAACTAAGACTAGAAACAATAATAAATGAAATCTAGAAATAAAACACTTGCAAATATATACCTAATTGATAGAAGCAAGTGAAACAAATGGATTAGATGTACTTGTAGATAGAGTTAAACATTATGAAATTATTAAAGAATAAGTAAATTAAATATGTATAAAATTTTGGATAAAAGATTGGGTTAATGTCATTACCTAGGCATCTAGAGGGTGGCATTAACCTTCACTTGAGACTAGCTAGAATTTATGTGGACACTTATTAGGAAACATATAAGTGACTAGGGTAAAACCAAAAATATGATTTTGACCTAACAAATCAAAAGATAACATAACTAATAATTTGGAAGGATTTCACTTGATAAGACATACTATAATTACCAAACTAAATTATAGAAAACTAATATATGCTACTTATAGAATTTGGAGGTTTTCTAATACATGGTCAGGGGGTAAACTTGGTCTCAAATTCCATAAAATTTATTTAGAACCTAGGTGGAAGCATAAAACCTATTCCACTTATGGGATGAGGCACAAAAAAATCTTAAAAGATAAAAGTAATTAAAAAAAAATTAAATGAAGGTTATTCATGTGAAGTTATAAGACTTGTTATGTGTAAATAGGTTTCAAATAAAACGAAGTTCAAATGAAGGTAATTTTTCCTATTTTTAAATGTTTCATGCCAAAATACACTTAGAAAAGGACCTTGACCAAAGTTACATTTGAATAAAGGACATTTGATCAAAGGTCCTTGATAGAAAGGTCTTTAGGTGGACCTTCTTTTTTTGCATACTTGGTTCTCAATTAATTTTTTTTATTTCAAAGCAAGGTTTTGGAAATTAAATGAAGTTGCCACGATCCACAATTTTCTATGAGGTTCCACAAGGGTAGTAGGTGGAACTAGGCCTTCAAGCCCATTCTTCCCATAACAAAAGGCCATAGTATTTTTCAAGGGTATGAGCCTTAAAAGCATATAAATAATTCTCTTTTTAATGTAAAAATTTAAAACCATGAAGTAATTTCTAAGAAAATCACAATTACAATAAAAATGTAGATATAATTAATTCGGAAGAGGGGTTTCCAAGGCCCGTCTGTTTGTATTATGTGTGGTGTTGCCGAGGAGGACTCTACTCACTTACTTTTTCGTTGTCCTTTTGCTCTTCAAATTTGGCATTTTTGGTGGGGTGTTTGGCAGAGCCCCTGTGTTCATGATTCCTCCTTGATTGAATTTTGGCAGGGGTTGGGTAGGCCTCCTTCTATGGCTTCTTTTTTGCAGACAGTATGGCATGTGGGGCCTATTTTCTTGTTGTGGCAGATTTGGTTGGAGCAGAATCAGAGGATTTTTCAGGGTGAGAAGAAGCTGGTGCAACAAGTATGGCAGAGGATTTTAGGCATGGTTCAGGAGACAATGGAAGCTAAATGTGAAGTGGAGTTTCCCCTGGAAAAAAGGGATGCTGAGTTGGTGGAGAGATTGGGATTGCAGGGGTTGTATTTGGCTTCTAGGTGTGTTAGGAGAGGTTGGTAGGTGAAGCAGAAAGTTAATAGGGAGGGTAGATGACGACTTCCTCCTTTTGGGGTCTTGAAGATTAATACGGATGGATCCTCAAGGGGTAATCCTGGACCATCTGGTATTGGGGGGATTGGTAGGGATTCTTCGGGTTCGGTAATCTTTTTCTTCTCGATCTATGAAGGGCAACAGACTATCAACATGGTGGAAGGGTTGGCTATTCTTCATGCCTTGGAGAGGGCTTATGCTTTGGGTTGGAGAAGGATTATTTGTGAATCTAATTCTTAGGTCTTGATCAATTTGCTTATTGAGCAGAAAGTGACAGATGTTAGTTGGCAGTTGGCTATGGTGATGCGTCAAATTTTATAGGTTAGTTTGAAGATGGAGATGGTGAATTTTGTTCATATTCTGAGGGAGTGGAATAGGGCTGCTGATTGCTTGGCACGATGGGCCTCAGAGCATTTAGATGGATGGAGAATTCAGGAGTGGGATTTGGTTCCTCAAGCGCTCCGTCATGATTTGGAGAAAATCCTTGTTGAGGATAGGGATGGGCAGGGTGTAGGATGAGCTTGCTCTTGTTATTTTATGTTGCTTGTGCTAGTTCCTGGGACCTTGGTCCTTTGCTTTCTCTATAATGATGCTTTGTAAGTTTCAATAAAGTTTTTACCCCCTTTTTATTAGATATAATTATTATTTTTAAATTAAATCATTAGAATTTAAATCAAACCTTCAAGCTTAAAACTTTTATATAGATACCATACTCTTAAATCAATTATTTTATAGTTAGTTCTTAGGTTTGAATGCCTTCCAAGTGTAATGGTCAAATTTGTTTTGAGTTAGGGCACACTAATTTTCAATCTCTCCATTGGAGCTCTAATTTGAAATCTATGTTTCTTACAGAACATGAACTAGCTACAAATAGCAATCTCGCTATGATAACTTGTATAAATTAATGAGAACCTAAATGCAATCCTAGGTCTATATGACTTTAGAATATTACTTAAAGATATATGTAAATGACAAATATTATTAAAACGAAGATATCAACTAATATCCAATATTAAGAAAAAGAAAAGATAGTTGAATTCATTGAATGATTCATGAGAATGAAATACACTATATAGACTCCAAGATTTATAAGAAATTTTTCTAAATGAATTGAGTTAAAGTCAAAAGTGAGCAAGTGATTGCTTCAATATAAAGAATAGTTAAATTAAGTGAACTCAACTTCAAGATCAAGTGAACTTAACTTGATGTGAAGTGTTCTTGAAATATGTCCAAATAAATATAAATAATTTACATAAAGAAACTTAATATAAGAATTGTAATTAAATATTACATCAACAACCACTAATCTTTTTTAAAGTCATTGAAAGAAAAAAATATTGAAATTAATACAATAAACTTAAGTCCATGTGAAAGTTATTTCTAGAATAAGATGACATCACTAAATAATAAATAAAAACCTTAATACCTAGTAAAGCTTATAACTACAAACCAACCAATGTTTCTCTACAACAAGAACATGTTGACCCTACCATGGTCCAATTCAAACTCATTACATCTATACACAAAAATGATTAATAATGAAACAATAACATCTAACAATGGGTGCCAACTAAACGTAAGAAACAAATAGAAATATGATAATCATCCATAATTTTATCATTGAATTTTGACATCTACTAACAATCCAAAGAAGAAGTCAACAATAGTCACATCCTTGTATATTATAAATAAATTGTTTATATTGAAAATTAGTGTAACGTATCTACAACAAGAACATGTTGACCCTATCATGGTCCAATTCAAACTTGGTACATCTATATAGAAAAAAGATTAATAATGAAACAATAATATCAAACTATGGGCATCAACTAAATGTAAGAAACCAATAAAAATATGTTAATCATCCATAATATTATCATTGAATTTTGACATCTGAAGTCAACCTTAATTTCATCCTTATATATAGTGAACATTAATATGCCCCTATCTAATTAGAAAATCACACAATATTCAAGATATAATAAACTAAAAAAAATTATTAAATAGACTAAGAATAAATCATGAATTTATTATAATTATTTAATTGTAGAGATTGGAAATATGTACATAATAATTAGGAGCTTATTATAGATGTCTAAATTATATTATGCTAATAATCTTGAATAATGTCTAAGGGAATGGAAATGGAATGCACTTTATAACTTTATGGGAAGAATGTAGAAAAATGAAGCCAAAGGCATATTATTGTTGTAAATTGTGCATATTAAAATTGATTCAACGCTATCCATCAAAATTACTAAAGTTTAATTATGTTATAATTAAATCACTCCATTCAACATATCTCAACCCTTTCCGCAAAGTGTGTATGTTTTACTTTTGACTTTGTGATTAAATGGTTGAACTAATATAATAAAAAATTACTTATGTTATTTAAAGAATAAAGCATGTTTGAATTATTCACATACTTTTGGCACATGTTTCCAAGATGTTACTTATGGAATGAATTTGGTTATTATGAGTGGATTGGAAGGACTTGTTTGGAATCTATAAAGAGGAATTTGAAAAAGGATCATCAGAGAAAATATATTAAAAAATATATATTTACTTAATTCATATGGGGCGGGTTTTTAATAAAAAATAAGAGGTTTATCATCCTTTTTAATGTTTTTATAAGATTTTAGAAAAGTTGCTATCTTTTAAGTGGAGTGAAATTTTGTACAATGTCATTTTTACTACGAAAACGAGTTTCATAAAGAGGAGATACATTCTAGAAAATGTGCTCACCAATGAAGAAGGCGTGACTTGGGTTAAATGTGAGTATGATGTTATATTTTGAGAAGGAATATGACACAATTGAATGGTCCTTTGTGTCTTCTATTGTGGAGGCATTTAGATTCTCTATTGTTTTTTTTATAAATAGATAAGTATCATGCTCAAAGACTCTTCCACCTAGGTTGATATTAATTGGTGAACTCAGTGATCCATTCCCCTTGTAAAGGTCTATAAGATAAGGGTGTCCTATTACTCCTACTTTTTTATTATTATTCTTGATGCCTTGCATTATGTCTTGAGAATTAATTTGATTAGCGTCTTAATCAATTGTATCTAGCTTCTTGATAATAATAATCTATTGAATTATTAGTTTGTAGATTATATTTTTCTTTTTATTGAAATGGAGGATAGTTTTGTAAATGTGACTAAAAGATGGTTTTTTTTTAAATCTTTTAGGGCTAAGGCTTCTTATTGTAAATCCACCATTTGAAGGTAACAATATTATCTCCTTGATTTTCTTAGAGAAAAAAAATTGCAATGAGGGGTTACTAATACCATTATCAATTGCCTTGGTATTCATTTTTCTATTTATCCTTCATTGAAGAACATGTGGGAATGGATGTTTAAAAATATTAAGATGAAACACCAAAAATGGTAGAGCCACCTATTGTTCTTATTGGGGAGAATTCAAGTTACATAGAAGATCCTTGCTTCATATATTATTATTTTTTTCCTCTAGGATGTTTAGTAGTGCATGTTTTGAAATAATTAAAAAAAAAATGTTTGATATTCTTTGTGGTCAAATGGTAAAGGTAATAAAAAATAGGCATATAGTAAGCTAGACTTGGTGTTGTCTTCCTAAGTCCAAAGTGGCATTGGGCATGGATAATTTGAAGATTCAAGGGATTGTTTTATCTATTGAATAGATACTAAGAGCCCTTGATGAACTAGATCCCTATAAATTTTTCATTAGGAATAATATTTCTCTTTACAAACCTAGAAAGGGTAAAATTAGACTTCTTTGCACCCACATGATTATTATTTGAAAAGTTTAATGTTAATCCTTTTGGAACCAATGTGTTTAGTAAAATTTAGATTGTTTGAGACATTGTTTTGATTAATGGTTTGTAAGGGGTTTTTGAAAGGGCCCCAACCATTTTACAAAATTTCTAGCAAATAAAAGTCACCCAAACAACATACCTATAGCAAACCTACCAATAACAATCCATAATGAAACTACACAATACCATAACTAGATCTAATAAGGTGTACACCTTTAACCTAGGCCTAGGACATAGAAACATGTTATGGAAGAAATTTATTCCTTCTTTGAGCCACTTTCCATGATAGCCATCATCTAAATCTACAAAGTTAGGAGCGGGAGGAGGAAAAATGCTCTTCAAATTATGAACTTGGAGTAACATGCAAGGATGGGAGCATCCATCTACGGATATTGAACTTCAAGTAGAAATATCAACACCAATTGAAGGAGGCGCAACAACACCACACTCCAATCTAGGATAATATGACATAATAGGAGCTTCAAGAAATAAAGGTGGAGGAGGGATCACCTTCCAATAAAAAATAAAAGGCTCAAGAGCCTTTGAATATAATTCAAGAACATCTAGTGTAAAATGTTCATGAGGAGCATCCTTCCACCAAGAGGAATATCTCAAGACATTAAGGCATTGGCAATTATAATCCAAATGACTCATGGAAAAAATAACCTATAATGGAAGGGAATGCCTTTGTAGTCTAAAGATTGGCTCCAAGTACAATTCAATACTTGCAAAATAACCCCTATAGAGAGAGGCTTAGACAAATCCAATTCAACCAAAATATGAGTGGAGGTGGTGTGTGTGAATTTTGTATTAGTATTTTCCATCATGATGAAAGGGCCCATAGATTTACCAATAACCACGATTATATTTAGACAAAAAAATAAAGGATCAAATTAGGGAGGCAAATCCAAATAGGCAACAAATTGAAATATTTGATAAGGGGATGAAAGAAGGGATCCCAAGGTTTCAACATGAGGGTGTGATGACACCAAAACCATGAATAAACATCAATTATAGTGTTGATGGCCAATTTGACACATACAACATAGGTAGGGGGTGATCCCACAATACTGGTTTAGAATTTCTGGGAGATCCTGATTTTTGCTAAAATCACATATTTTTAGAAAATATAATTATTTAATCCTTAAAAATTTCCATTTAAATGATTCCAATTGAAAAGGGTTTGATCGAACCCCCTTGAATAGAACCCTGCTAGTTTTAAACCATACCTATAATGGAGTCTCCTTTGCACCTATCAAAATGCTAATAAAAAAACACTTTTGATTT
Source organism: Sequoia sempervirens (assembly GCA_007258455.2). Taxonomy (NCBI): domain Eukaryota; kingdom Viridiplantae; phylum Streptophyta; class Pinopsida; order Cupressales; family Cupressaceae; genus Sequoia; species Sequoia sempervirens. The sequence goes on along the minus strand of VDFB02355229.1, from coordinate 120,702 downwards.
ACCTTTTGGGGGATCAAATGAATTCATTTAAATTTTATTTTTTGTATGTAACCCTTATTATAATCTCCCCAAAAATTATAATTTTAAATAAATTTAATTTTATTATTATATATTTTTTTTAATTTCTTGTGAATGTAGGTTTTTCACCGAAATCAAGCTATATGTTCTGCACATGTGGAAAAATATTAGATTAAATAAAAATATATATATGAAAAATATTTGTGCACTAGATATTAAAGTCCTTGATCCAAAATAAATAAATTTAATTTCGATACATACAAAAAAAGTTATGTTTTATACAGTTCGCTTATGTCTGACTTGTAATTGGTTTCACTTTGAAACTTGATTAAGGAAAAAATATTCAATAAAACACTATAAAACCAAATGAAAGCACTAGATATCATGGTTACAAATCTAAATTCAAAAAAATTAGAATTTTATCCTTCATGGAAAAAAAAGTTTTGTATACGGTGAGCATCACTCCTTAAAAATGGTGTTTACTGAAAAAAACTAGTTTTTGAAGGAGATGGAAAAATAAGTGCAATCTGATTCTAAAATTTTTGAGAAAAATATATTTAGAATCTATAGACAAAATTTCACAAATCACTAGTTTGCATTAGCTTCAAATTGCTCACGGTTTAGCCGCTATAGGTGCCCAAAAGTGAAGATTTAGTTAAAAAAAAATTAGTTCAATGTCTGGTTTGGCCAAAAATTGTAAACTAGTATTGTGGGATCACCCTAGGGTATTGATCACCTTACCTCTCATGAAAAAGGAAACTAATCACAAGATTAATCACCTTCCAAGGTCTCAAGAGTTGGGTCACAACTATGTTATCTTGCAGACTGGTCAATATGGTTGTAATGTTCAAGGAGCCTATTGGTATTTGACTCAAACTATATAATTTATTCCAATTTAATCCTAATTAACAATGGTTTAAAGAAACTTCAAAATATATGTCAAGGGATGCAAGAAAATGCAAATAATTTATTCCAATTAATCTAATTTAATTGTTAATTGAACAGATATCAAATATAAATTGTAAATAAAAAAATTGTGTAAATACAATGCAATTTAATTTCAGTGCTAAATTCAAGGGTGTTGTTCAAAATTACATAGCCATTATTCATTCATTAAGATTCAAGCATAACTTATATAATACAATTTATCTCTTTTCCTAACTAGAAATTAGAACAACAAGAAAAATACCATTTACATATGAGAGTGAAATCCAAAATAGATAGAATCCATTAGAATTTATTATTCCTTTTGAGTCCACAACTTGTACAAACCCAACATAACTTCACTAGTGTATAGATCCATCTTTCTTGATACTAAACTCCTAAGTTCTAACTATGAAATGCAATGAAATAAAAATTATATAAAAATATATGCTCTTGGACCTTCAGTCTAATTCTCCAACCTTCAGACCCTATGAATGAGAGAAGAATTACAATATAGATAGATGGGGATATTATTCCCTCTAGAATAAACATGCAAGACACCCAGTGTGCCCAACATGAAATCAGTTAATTTAGGAACTTTCCAAAAGAAACTTTAGTTAACAAGAAAAAATAATTTTCTAGAAAATCACATCCAATTAACTCTCATTGACTTCTAGCCAGCTCCAATCCTAGAACAATGTTTCCTTTCTTAGAGGATAAAGAATCAAAATATAATATTCTTTATTTGAAAAGTCAAAATAGAATATTCTTTACTTGAAAATGGTTAATCACACCTGATTCTACAACTACTTATATTCCTCAAAATTTTCCAATACTTGAGTGATCATTTCAATATCTAGTCCATCGACCCACTCTAGTCTAAACTTAGTCTTTTTAAAACTGTTTGAATTTTATACTATCTTTCCAACCTCTGAATGCCATCCCTACACCATTTGAGATCAGCCTTAATATTCATTAATTAGTCCAAAATTATTTCTTCCTCTTCTTGCACTAAGTTGATTTATATTCATTAATTAGTCCAAAATTCTTTCTTCCTCTTCTTGCACTGAGTTGATTTCATTTTCCACTTTCTTATCCCAAGTACTTTTGGTAACTTCAAGAGTATGCAATCTATGTGTATTCTACAATAAAAGATCTAGGCTGATGATGTTGACTATAAAACTCTAAAAAATTGAATATTTCTCATATAACTCTTTATTCAGTTCCAATAGATTGAATCTGTGTTCAACTATGAGTTCCATTTTTAAGGATATAATAATGATGCCTTTACTCACAAAACTAATATCCTCATCACGTAGGATAGTAGAATTATTAAACTCTTCATCTCCCATTTTATTTAATTCCCTAAGATGTTTCAAGTCTAGCCTGTATTTCTCATATTCATCTCTCAAACTAACTATATATTTATGAAATTGATCCTCCAAGGCATAAGCCTTTTCATATTGTTGATATCCAGAAACCAACAGTTCTTATATTTCACTTCTAAACTTCACAATCCATTTATCAAAAATTTGATACTTTCTCCTCATTTCATTCAAAACACTTACTTCCTTTCTAGTCATTAGAATAGAAGCCTTTGATGAAGTAGGTTTTTCAACAACTAGAGAGACTAACCCTCTTAGGAACACTTTCATCTGCTCAAGTTGAGCCTTAAGCTCATCCTTTATTTGTTTATCCTTATTCATTTTGGCTTTAATTGAGTCTACCACCAAGTCTAGTGATGATATTTGTTCTCCTCTTATTTTTCTCCCTAGATTTGATTGTAGACAACTGATAATTTGACTCTTGCAATTTTATATCTTCATTATCTAACATAGGAGTAGTAACCTCTTCTATCATCTCCCCATGTTCATTAAGCTTGGTGGTATGAAGAGTCCTAAGGTTTTTCTTTGGCTTTGTCTTCTCCACCTCTATAACCATATCATGCTAGCTAAGAGGATGATTTTTTACCTATTATCTCTTTTCCAAATTTAACTTCAACTATGAAGGAGCCTTGGAGGAAGTAGATCTACTTGCTTGTCACTTGTTTTCTTTTCCTCTTGAGTTTTCTTGAATTTTTCTTTCATTTATTTTCCTTTATCTCCCAACTCTAATGAGGAATCTTTTTATTTTTATTTTTGTCTCTCTACATTTTCAAATAACTCATGTTTCCCTTACATAGTCAACACATGCTCCTCTTCTTCTCTCTCAACTTCTGGCCTATCTTGTTCTTTACAAGATTTTTATTCTTCAAATCCTTGTTCCCTTTGTTCATACTATCAAGTGTCCATGGGTTGATCTTTAGGTGCCTTTTCTTTACCCCTAAGAGTATCTTTAAGTGAATCAAGTATTATATCCACTTGATCACTCTTGTGATCTTTTCCTTCATCTTGTTGTTTTTTAGGTTCTAAAGGTGTGGGGGAAGTGAGATTTGTCAATTTTACCACCTTAATGATTAGTGGTTCTCCTTCAGCTTCCTTCTCTGGCACTTAATCTGAAGTATCTTTTGTGGGAAGAACTTGGGAAAGAGGCATTACACCTAATCCTAATACTACTCCTTTTTCAACCTTGAAGGTAACTGAAGTTTTCTTGAAGGCTTGGGTCACCTTATTCATTATTTGTTATGCCTTAGGAGCTTCTTGAGTTTGAACTTCCTCTTTTCTCTTATATCTCTTATACCCATTTGGAATTGATGAAGAATATTCTTTTTTAGTAGATTGCTTCTTACTCTTAGGTTGGTTTTCTCTTCCCTTGAATTTTTTGATCCTTAACTCAACCCATATGCTACTTCTATCAAGGACTCTTTCATTATAGAGTCAATCGAAGCTTATTCTTTCTTTGACCATCAATTAGATCCAATTTCTTGTTATCAAACTTTCTTATATCATACATAGGATCCAAAGTTTGTACATCATTTGATAGCCCTTTTGGGATGCCATCTATAATCTCAAACTCTTTCATCTGGAAGACGTTCAACCTTTCATAACTCTTCTTCATGACCTCATAATCATCATGTATATCCAACCAAAAGTCTTCAATGTTTGGTTTATCAAAAGGGAACACAAAAGAACTAAGGTCTTTCATCTTTTCTTTTGGGTCAAAACTATCCCTTGGGATATAGATCTTTAGGTTTAATTCTTATAGTTCCTCTAAAGCAATCTTAGTCACTAAAATTGAAGGACATCTATTGAAACACAATTGAAAAGGGTACTTCAACCTTGCTTTGTGCTTGCTAGATAATTTCAAGTGCACCTCCATAACTTTATTGGAAAATTCAATTAAAATTAATTTATCACTATAGCACCTAGGTAGCAAGTAGGGTACCTTGTCAAAATCATATATCCTGATGTAGGTGGACTTGGAAAATTGAACATGAACCATTGTCCCTAGTCCTTTATTAAGGCCATGGCCTCTTTGGTCATCCTAAATCCTATATCCCTAGTGAGCTGGTTAATTACTGGGTATAGGAAGGAATCATTAACCCTTTTAAAATGCATCTCAACCTCTTTTAGTTCCAATTGGGGATAGAACTCCCAAATTTTAGTCTACCCAAGAGCTTCTCTTCTAATGCCTTTGGTGGTCAATCTAGGGAAATTCTTAACTCTGGCTACCAAAAACAATACATGAAAAGACATGAAGAATTACTTAGTATATTTTATAGTGATCAATTGGGCATTGGAGGGTGTCTGACATAATTTATCCCCAATCCAAGAAGACCTCTCCTTTTAGTATGACATGAATGAAGTGAAACATCCATGTGTCATATGTTTTGTATTCTTCTTTTCCAAAATCTCTACATAGCAGAGTAATGATGTCCCCTACTTCAGAATAGAAGTTTGACCTTGTTAATTTTTGTGGAATCTTAGCCATAGACTTTCTTTCATTCCTAAGCCACCTTTTTAATAAGATTCCTAAGGTTTGCACTTATATCTTTCTTGTATTCTTGAACTTCCTCTACTTCAATTGTGATTTTTTAGTTGAGAATAAGGAGGGAGGTCAAAAATTATCCTAATCATAGGATCAGAAAGGTCAATGATGTCAGTGCCATAAGGTTCATAACACTTTCTATCTACAAGATAGTATTGTTTGGCCACATCTAGTATGAGTTTTAGGTATTGAACTGTCATTGTGAAGGAGACCACACGTGCTAATTGTAAATTAGCAATATTTTAAGCTATAGGAGAAGAATCATGGGAAAATGTATCTTCTTTGAATGCATCCATGTTGATATGACCTAGTTCTATATCTATTATCTTTATTACCTTTGAGGTCAACTTAGAAATGTTAGGGACTCCCTAAAACTTGTATTTCTTTGTGATGGGAAACTTGTTAGATTTGGTTTTCTTTTATTTCCTATATTTCTTATCTTAGATACTTCCTCTCCAGTTGAATCTTCACTTAAATAAAAAAATTAAGATACCTGCAATGAAGAAAAAACTTGTTAAACATCCATTTAGTAACTAAAGTTTAGGTTCAATGTAAAACATCCATTTAGTAACTAAAGTTTAGGCTTGTCTTTTTGTGTTTTATTTTTTGGCTGATGTAAACTTTTGATGGTGGGCTAATGATCTGTTAATCAGCTAGTTTTTTGTGGTTTTTCTGGGTGGGCAGTCTCTTGCCTTATCTTTACTGCCACTTCCCCTTTTTTCAGGTTTTTAAGTCCCTTCAAAGCCTTTTTTTTCGTTAATAAAAAACTAAAGTTTAGGTGAAGTTTCCTTATTTTATCACCACCGTACTTTTCAAGAATTTGAATTAGGACAATATTTGGCTCTAAGACATAGGTAACAATAGTCATATTAGGTTCAATAACTCCACTGGAACTTTATGATTTTACATAATTTTAGTCATTGGTGGGAATCAAATCCAAAAATGGACTTAAGAATTTTTCTTAATGTGTCCAATTGGGTTTTGAAACCCCAATAGGACATCGGAATTTATATATTAGGAAATGAAACTATGGGAGGAAAATGTTTTTTTTGGACTCTTTTCTTGGAGATCCAATTGGGGGTAGAAATATTGTGGAGATTATTAGTAGATTGGAGATCATATATAAAATGGGATATCAGACTCTATTTGAAATTCCTAATTGGGTTTTGAAAACCAAATCAATTATTTACACTTTATCAAACTAAAAGTATCAAATAGACTATCTAGTGTGGGGATCAAACTCGAGAATGCATCATGTATTTGGGCCATTTTATGGAGGTATCCTATTAGGGGTTGAGAACCTAAAAGGGAATTAAAACCCAACCACACAGTCAACATTTATAAAACTTTAATTGGAACTAGACAATCTAAGAGGGTCATTAGCAAGAACTAAGATCTGAATTGGATTTCATATTTTCAAGCATATTACCCACTATATGGCTGGTAAAGATTAGAAATCTTGAATGATCTCAAGGATGCCCTAATCTATATTATGTTAAAATTCTAATCACATTTACTACTCTATTGGAACAAGAACTAAAGAGAATGAGAAAATTTGAGCCCTAAAAAGGGATTGTGGGAACCAAAGAGAAAACCCTAGAATGTAGGGTATGAACACAATGAGGAAATGGGTAAAAAACAAACCCAAAACCAAACAATTAGCAAGAATAGGAACAAAAAAAAGCAAACAAACAAACAAACAACAACCTACTTCTGACCCAATCCTAAAAGGAAGTTGACTGTGGAGAAAAATACGTTATGATAATCCTTCCCTCTCTGATTCTCATAAATTTTGATTTTCCTCAAAGATTAATTAGCAATTAATTAATGGCTTAAAAGGGCATTAAAACCTCTCTATGCATATAGGAAAAAACTTCACCATTAATGTAGTATGTGAGTAGGGTTGTGGGTTAGAAATGGACTTTGGGATCAAAACGAGAATGGTCCCAAGTCCCTTTGGGATTCCCAAATTTGATTGTCCTAGGAAAATAGAAAAGGGTGAGAGCAGGGAAACAAATTGGACTTTAAACACCTTAAGAAAAGTCCCAAAGTGAAAATTTTAATTTAAGTTTCAAAACCCGAAAAGAGGAAAAGAAGTCAGGTTCAGGAACTTGAAAGGGATTTGGACATTTAGACAAAAAGTCTAAAATCCTTTTAGAGTCCTGGAACCCAACAAAAGGAAGATAAAGAAGGATTGGGAATCCAAAAGGGATTCAAACATTTTGATAGAATTTTTAAATTCTTTCTAGAGTCCCAAGACCTAAACAAAGAGACATGAAGCTGGACTAGGAACTCATAATGGATTCAGAACTTTTGAAGAAAAGTTTAAAATCCTTCCAAAATATTAAAACTTGAAAAAAGAGAAAATAAAAAGAGACCAAGAAAGCATAAAATCCTAGGACTATATAAAGGAAAGGTAAAAATAAGAATAATAGACACAAAATAGAGCAAACACAAAAAATGTGGGGACCCATTTTAGTTCAAGGAAATGCGGGTGTGTATGCAAGGAATAATAGATTGCTTCCCTGTCCTTAAAAAAATCAATGGAAACAATAAAGAAAACCTTGGCACAAGGGTATATTTTAATTTTTCCTTTCATAATAGGTTGTTATTTCTTAGAAATCCAATGAGAAAGATCATTGAGATGAGGACACAATCGATCAAATCTACAAATTAGACTCTTCTAAGAGGAATATTCTTCATGTTTTAAACCTTTCCCTAAAGTCATTGTAGGATGTGCAAATCATATTGAAACATAAACCTCCTAGCAAAAGGGAGAGAAAACAAAAACTAGAAAGAGGTTTTTGTGGAGAAGAACCAACAATAGGAAGAGATCATCCACCAATTTTATTTTATTTAGTTCTCTTTATAAAATATATAAGGGAATCACCATCAAAATAAGAAAAATAGCATGCACCCCACCAATAGCAAGAACCCAAAAAAGAAATGGCACACCTACAAAAAGTGAGACCCCATAACTAGATAGTGAATGTGTAATAGAGAAACTGGAAATAGAAGGATTAAAAAAATGGCTTTACAATAGATGGATCACCATAAAAACAAAGATGAACAAAATATGAATCAACCACAAACAACATGATAATACCAAACAAATTGGCTACTACAAAAGGAACACCAATAGTAGAACCATGGATCCATACAACAAATAACTCAGAGATAGGAAGAGGAGTAGGTGACATTTTAAAAATATATCTTCTTGGCTTAAGATATTTTTAAACACTTTATTATAAATATTTTTTTTTCTAGAACTAAAGGTAAACTCAGTACTTTCATAATAATATCGAGTAGATGATGGACGACTTTAAAAATTCCATCGAGAAGGATGAACCCTAGAAGAATGGAGCAGATGATGGAGGACTTTAAAATTGAGACGAGGAATGAGATCCAAAACCTCTTGGCTGGTTTGAGGAGAAACCCTGAACCGGAAGATGAATATGAAGAAGCTGCAAAATAACTTGAGACTGAAGAGGTTGAAGGACCGACAGATGAGAGAGAAGAGAGATTGTTGAGAGCAGTTGCACAAGTAAGTAAAAGTCATAGGGTGGAGGCTACTAACTTCTCTAGTACATTGAATCCAAAAGACTTGATAGACTAGATAGGAGAGTTGGAAGACTACTTTGAGCTTAAGGATATTAGAGACCCATTAAGGGTTAGGTTGGCACAAACTAAGTTGAAGGGACATGCTACTTTATGGTGGAAAGAGTTGCAGAAGGATAGAGTGGAGAATGGTGAAATAAGAATCACCCGATGGAGGAAAATGGTTGCTAGGCTAAAGGCTAAGTTTATTCCATAAGACTATGAGTTGGAGTTGTTTAAGAAGTTGTAGAACCTGAAGCAGAAGGACATGAGTGTGAAAGAGTATACTGAGGAATTCTACAAAATGACAATCTGATCTAGGCACCGAGAGATGACTAGGGAGAAGCTGGAAAGGAATATAAATGGCCTTAGATTTAACATTCATGATGAGATGATTATGTTGAGGATTTCCATAGTTGAAGATGCTTACCAATATGCTCTGAAGGTAGAAGATAAATTGAAGAAAAGATAGTAGAATAATCCCAGGGGGAAAGAAAAAACAAAAATAGTAGTGGGGAGAAGCAGACAAGTGAAGAAGAATCAAGATCTAAGTGGAGCAAAGAATTAGACCAGAGGGTACAAAGGAGAGGAAATGGAAACAAGGAATTCTTGGGTAAATGTTTCAAATATGGAGAAATTGGACATTGATCTTTTGAGTGTCCTGGGGGAACAAGTAAAGGAACTGGTAAAAATAATTGTATGGCACATGAAGAGTAGGTAATTGAGGATGGGATAGAACTAGATCAGGGAGAATCACTTAGGCGTAGGAGATTCTTGATGAGGCAGAGTAGGGAAGAGGTTGACACTTCACAAAGGAAGAATATTTTCTGGACTGTGTGCAAATTAGGAGGTAAGTGCTATAAAGTTATTGTGGATATTGGAAGTATTGATAACTTGGTATCTGAGGAGATGGTGGAGAAACTTGGTTTGAAGAGGATTCCACATCATTTTCCTTATAGGATAAGTTGGTTGCAAGATGATCATGTAAAGGAGGTGAAAGAACAGTGTTGGGTGAATTTTAATATTGGCCCTTTCAGAGATAAAGTTTTGTGTGATGTATTATCTATGAGTGCTTGTCATGTTCTATTGGGTAGACCTTGGAAGTTTGATAGAGGAGCTATATATGATTGCAAAAGAAATATGATCACTATGGAGAAGGATGGGCAAATGTTTACTTTGGCTTCCTTGAAGAATAAGCAGGAGGAAGTGAGGAACTTAAGTCTTGTAAAGAGTTGCAAAGTTGAGAAGCGAGTTGTAGAGGTTGTGTTGGAGGATGGCTTGGGTTTTTTGGAAGAACCTTGTGGCTAAATCTAAATATGAGATGAAACCAAAAGCATGTGAAGGTAGAATTGTGCAATAGAAGACTTTGGTTGCAGATAAAATGGTAGATAAAATGAAGTTTTTTAGAAAAGGTAGATCAGATGGGTGGAAGAAGATGAGTGGTGGTAAATGTCCCTTACTACCTTATGCAAGTATGAGAAAAAAAAAGGAAGATAAAGAGAAGAAGTTACAGGATTTGGTAGAAGAAAGCAAAGAGGTTAGGATGAAGAGAAGTGCAAACATAGAAGACATTTGGATCAAGAATGAGCATGGGATCTACATCCTAAACCCAGTTCAATGTTCATGAGTTCCTCTCATGGAACATATTTTCTCACCAAGGGTGTCTGATGTAGGAGCATCCTTGGGTCATGGCAATCTTGCACCACCCAAAAATATTTTCATTCAAGTTTGTCTTTGTTCCAGTTTCTTTTCAATTTTAGTTGGAAGATATGATGATTCTTCATGTTTGCTCACTAGACCTTGCAGATCTATGTTTACATCATGGACATGTTCATTCACCTTGTTCCAAGATTTGAGCATGATTGGTTTGTTTTCTAGAAAGTTATTGCTTTCAGATTATGTGATAGTTTCTTGAACTGACACCAGAATAATGTTCTTATCTAATGGCTAGTTGGATCATGGTGGATCGTCCCTGTGACTTACGGATCTGAATGGTGTTATTTTCATTGTCCTGTGGAGTGTTCCCAACCTTCAGTATAGGTCCACACTTCATCTTATGCATCTGTTGGAGAGTAATTCAAATTTGAGGCTGACCTATTCATGTGTATGTTATATTTTCTTTCATTGGAGAATGTAATGATCTTTGGGCCGATGCAGATGTTTTTGGATATGCAAATGTATAAAAAGCATTGTAATTAATCAATAGAGGTAGTAGTGAGAAGTAGTAGAAAATATTAGAGTTAGAGATTAGAGAAAGAAAGATTTTCTCTATAGGATTTTCGCTCACATTGAGGAGCATGTAAGAAGGGGGTAATTTGAGCATGTTGTAATCAGGCCTGCGAGCTGAATCTATAAGCTCAAATGTGTTGGCTAGTTGTAATTGAATTCTCTAATAATAAGAATGTTTGAACCTATTTTTGCTTCCATTGTGTGACTCTTGCTGCATAGTCTAGACTATTCTCTTCGAGGACCCTCGAACTGTGGCTGCACCAAATGGCCATACTTGTTGAATCCCCACTCAGATTTCTCCAAACACTAAGACAAAGCAAACAGTTAGAGATTTGACGACACTAGCTCCCCCTTACTCGACACACACTTCTCGAGACCACCAAATCTCAAAATCCTGAAGATTCAGAGACCTTAAGGATTTTTCTATTTCTACTTTGAATAGTACAAATGTTGAGCAGCTTTAGAATGATTGTTTTTGTACCAACAAGTATTAAGGATTTTTGTCTTTAAACAAAGGGTTGTATTAAGGAAATTTGGTTTAGGGGAAACTATGTTAAACTCCCTTAAAAGGTCTCCCAACCCTTAGAACAAGGGCTTCTCGCATCATAAAGATATTGGTGGAAAGCTATCACGCATCACTTCCCATTGATTGCAAACTTTCCTTGCAACCACAAATTTATATAGCGATTCAGAAAAGCTTGGATTTAGCTCAATACTGCTTGGGTTGTTCTCTCCTTTTGAAGTGGAGAGGCAAGCCCTCTAAAGATAAACAAAAGCAAAGTACATTTGTAGTTCGACCGCCTAGATTGTGTAAAGCACCAGGAGGGAACACACACAATGCATTTCCTTCACACTAGCATGATGGTTCAATTTTAGATCCAAATCAAAATGTGTGGGTGATTTTAAACAACCAATGTCAATGAAATGATTTTTATTCTCAAGATCATCGAGCGGCGTGAGAGAAGTGCATATGCATTCAAGTGACAAGAATTGCAAAAAATCACAAAATAAGGAAAGCACAAGTTCCTTTTAATCCCAAACTAAAGATGGATTCATTTTAAAGCACCAAGCTAAATCACTCCATTCAACATATCTGAACCCTTTCCGCAAAGTGTGTATGTTTTACTTTTGACTTTGTGATTAAATGGTTGAACTAATATAATAAAAAATTACTTATGTTATTTCAAGAATAAAGCATGTTTGAATTATTCACATACTTTTGGCACATGTTTCCAATATGTCACGCAGGGAATGAGTTAGGTTATTATGAATGGATTGGGAAGGTCTTGTTGGAAATTTATAAAGAGAAATTTGAAAAAAAGGATCATCAGAGAAAAAATATTGAATTAATTCATATGGGGTAGGTTTTTAATAAAAAAAGTAGAGGTTTATCATCTTTCTTAATGTTTTTAAGATTTTGTGAAGATCGTTATCTTTGAAGTTGAGTGAAATTTTGTAAAGTGTCATTTTTACTACGTAAATGAGTTTCATAAAGAGGAGATACATTCTAGAAAATGTGGTCACCAGTGAAGTAGTGTCGACTTGGGCTGAATAATCTAGTCAAGATGTGATTATGATGTTATATTTTGAGAAGGAATATGATACAATTGAATGGTCCTTTGTGTTTGCTATTGTGGAGGCATTTTGATTCTCTATTATTATTTTTATAAATAGATAAGTATCATGCTCAAAGACTCTTCAACCTAGGTTGATATTAATGGTGAACTCATTGATCCATTCCCCTTGTAAAGGTCTATAAGATAAGGGTGTCCTATTACTCCTACTTTTTTATTATTAATCTTGATGCTTTGCATTATGTCTTGAGAACTAATTTGATTAGGGTCTTAATCAGTTGTGTATCTAGCTTCTTGATAATAATAATCTATTGAATTATTAGTTTGTACATTATAATTTTCTTTTTATTGAAATGGAGGATATTTTTGTAAATGTGACTAAAAGATGGTTCTTTTAATATCTTTTAGGGCTAAGGCTTCTTATTGTAAATCCACCATTCTAAGCTAATAATATTATCTCCTTGATTTCCTTAGAGAGAAAAAAATGCAATGAGGGGTTACTAATACCATTATCAATTGACTTGGTATTCATTTTTCTATTTATCCTTCATTGAAGAACATGTGGGAATGGATGTTTAAAAATATTGACATGAAACACCAAAAATGGTAGACCCACCTATTGTCCTTAGTGGGGAGAATTCAAGTTACATATAATATCCTTGCTTCATATACTTTTTTTTCCTCTAGGATGTTTAGTAGTGCACATTTTGAAATAATTCAAAAAAAACATTTGATATTCTTTGTGGTCAAATGGTAAAGGTAATAAAAAAGAGGCATGTAGTAAGCTAAACTTGGTGTTGTCTTCCTAAATCTAAAGTGGCGTTGGGCATGGATAATTTGAAGATTCAAGGGATTGTTTTATCTATTAAATAGATACTAAGAGCCCTTGATGGATTAGATCCCTATAAATTTTTCATTGGGAATAATATTTCTATTTACAAACCTAGAAAGGGTAAAATTAGACTTCTTTGCACCCACGTGATTATTATTTCAAAAGTTTGATATTAATCCTTTTCGAATCAATGTCTTTATTAACATTTAGAGTGTTTGAGATATTGTTTTTATTAATGGTTTGTAAACGGTTTTTGAAAGGGCCCCAACCCTTTTAAAAAAATTCTTGCAAATAAAAGTTACCCAAATAGCATACCTATAGCAAACCTGCCAATAATAATCCATAATGAAACTACACAATACCATAACTAGATCTAACAAGGTGTACACCCTTAACCAAGCCCTAAAACATAGAAACATGTTATGGAAGACATTTCTTCCTTCTTTGAGACACTTTCCATGATAGCCATCATCTAAATCAACAAAATTAGGAGAGGGAGGAGGAAAAATCCTCTTCAAATTATGAACTTGGAATAACATGCAAGGATGGGAGCATCCATCTATGAAGATTGATCTTTGAGTACAAATATCAACACCAAATTGAAGGAGGCACAACAATATCACACTCCAAAATAGGAGAAGATGACATAATAGTAGCTTCAAGAAATAAAGGTGGAGGGATCACCTTCCAATAAAAAATAAAAGGCTCAAGAGCCTTTTAATCTAATTCAAGAACATCTAGTGTAAAATGTTCATCAGGAGCATCCTTCCACCAAGAGGAAGATCTCAAAACATTCAGGCATTGGAAATTATAACACAAATGACTCATGGAAAAATAACCTATAATGGAATGGAATGCCTTCATAGTCTAAAGATTGGCTCCAAGTACAATCCAATACTTGTAAAATAACCTCTATAGAGAGAGGCTTAGACATATCCAATTCAACCAAAATATGAGTGGAGGTGATGTGTGTGAATTTTGTATTAGTATTTTCCACCTTGATGAAAGGTCCCATAGATTTACCAATAACCACAATTATATTTAGACAAAAAAATGAACGATCAAATTAGGGAGGCAAATCCAAATAGGAAACAAGTTGAAATGTTTGATAAGGGGATGGAAGAAGGGATCCTAAGGTTTCAACATGAGGGTATGATGGAGCCAAAACCATGAATAAAAATTAAGGATAGTGTTGATGGCCAATTTGACACATGCAACATAGGTAGGGTATTGATCACCTTACCTCTCCTAAAAAATGAAACTAATCACAAGATTAATCACCTTCCAAGGTCTCAAGAGTTGGGTCACAACTATGTTATCTTGCGGAGTGGTCAATATGGTTGTAATGTTCAAGGAGCCTATCGGTATTTGACTTAAACTATACAATTTATTCCAATTTAATCCTAATTAACAATGGTTTAAATAAACTTTAAAATATATATCAAGGGATGCAAGAAAATGCAAAGAATTTATTCCAATTAATCTAATTTAATTATTAATTGGACATATATCAAATATAAATTGTAAATAAAAAAAATTGTGATACACACAATACAATTTAATTTCAGTGCTAAAGGGTATTGTTCAAAATTTCATAGCCATTATCCATTCATTAATATTCAAGCATAACTAATAGAATACAATTTATCTCTTTTTCTAACTAGAAATTAGAATAAGAAAAATACCATTTACATGTGAGAGAAAAATCCAAAATAGATAGAATCTAGTAGAATTTATTATTCCTTTTGAGTCCACAACTTGTACAAACCCAACATAACTTCACTAGTGTACAGATCTATCTTTCTTGAGACTAAACTCCTAAGATCTAACTATGAAATGTAGTGAAATAAAAATTATATAAAAATATATGATCTTGGACCTTCAATATAATTCTCCAACCTTCAGGCCCTATGAATGAGAGAAGAATTACAATATAGATAGATGGAGATATTTTTCCCTCTAGAATAAACATGCAAGACACCTAGTGTGCTCAACATGAAATCAGTTAATTTAGGAACTTTTCAAAAAGAAACTTTAGTTAACAAGAAATTTTGATTTTCTAGAAAATCACATCCAATTAACTCTTGATGAATTCTAGCTAGCTCCAGTCCTAGAACATTGTTTCCTTTCTTGGAGGATAAAGAATCAAAATATAATATTCTTTATTTGAAAAGTCAAAATAGAATACTATTTACTTGAAAATGTTTAATCACACCTGATTCTGCAACTGCTAATATTCCAGTAAATTTTCCAATAATTGAGTGATCATTTCTATATATGGCCCATCGACCCACTCTAGTAAACTGTCATTTTAAAACTATTTGAATTTTCTACTATATATCTTTCCAACCTCTAAATGTCATCCCTAAACCATTTGAGATCAGCCTTAATATCCATTAATTTGTCCAAAATTGTTTCTTCTTCTTCTTGTACTGAGTTGATTTTATTTTCCACTTTCTTATCCCAAGTGCTTTTGGTAACTTGAAGAGTGTACAATCTATGTGTGTTCTATAATAAAATATCTAGGATGATGATGTTGACTATAAACTCTAAAAATTTGAGGATTTCTCATATAACTCTTTATTCAATTCCAATAGATTTAATCTGTGTTCAGCTATGAGTTCCATTTTCAAGGATATAATATTGATGCTTTTAGTCACAAAACTAATATCTTCGTCACGTAGGATAGTAGCATTATTAAACTCTTCCTCTCCCATTTTATTTAATTCCTTGAGATGTTTCAGGTCTAGCCTGTATTTCTCACATTCATCCCTCAAACTATTTGTAAATTTATGTAATTGATCCTCCAAGGCATAAGCCTTTTCATATTGTTGATATCCAAAAACCAACAATTCCTCTATTTCACTTCTAAACTTCTCAATCCATTTATCAAAAAATTTATACTTTCTTCTCATTTATTCAAAACACTTACTTTATTTCTAGTTATTAGAATAGGAGCCTTTAGTGAAGTAGGTTTTTCAACAACTAGAGAGACTAATCATTTTAGGAACACTTTCATCTGCTCAATTTGAGCCTTAAGTTCATCCTTTCTTTGTTTATCCCTATTCATTTTGGCTTCAATTGAGTCTACCACCAAGTCTAGTGATGATATTTGTTCTCTTCTTATTTTTCTCCCTAGATTAACTGTAGACAACTGATAATTTGACTCTTTCAATTCTCTATCATCCTTGTCTACCATAGGAGTAGTAACCTCTCTTATCATCTCCCCTAGTTCATTAAGCTGGGTAGTATGAAGATTCCTGGGATTTTTCTTTGGATTTTTCTTGTCCACCTCTATAACCATATCATGCTAGCTAAGAGGATGATTTGTTACCTATTATCTCTTTTCCAAATTTAACTTCAACCATGAAGGAGCCTTGGAGGAAGTAGATCTACTTTCTTGTCACTTATTTTCTTTTCCTCTTGAGTTTTCTTGGATTGTTCTTTCATTTACCGTCCTTTATCTCCCAACTCTAATGAGGAATATTTTTCTTTTTATTTTTGTCTCTCTACATTTTTAAATAACTCATGTTTCCCTTCAATAGTCAATACATGCTCCTCTTCTTCTCTCTCAACTTTTGGATTGTCTTGTTCTTTACAAGCTTTTTATTCTTCAAAGCCTTGTTCCCTTTGTTCATACTATCGAGTGTCCATGGGTTGATCTTCAAGTTCTTTTTCTTTACCCCTAAGAGTATCTTTAGGTGAATCGAGTATTATATCCACTTGATCACTCTTGTGATTTTTTCCTTCATCTTATTTTTTTTAGGTTCTAAAGGTATGGGGGAAGTGAGATTTTTCAAATTTACCACCTTAATGATTGGTGATTCCCCTTCAGCTTCCCTCTTTGGCACTTAATCTAAAGTATCTTTTGTGGGAAGAACAAGAGGCATTACACCTAATCCTGATACTACTCCTACGTTTTCAACCTTGAAGGTAACTAAAGTTTTCTTGATGGATTTTGTCACCTTCTCCATTATTTGTTATGCCTTTGGAGCTTCTTGATTTTGAACTTTCTCTTTTCTCTTCTATCTCTTATACCTAGTTGGAATTGATGAAGTAGATTCTTTTGTAGTAGATTGCTTCTTCCTCCTAGGTTTTTTTTCTCTTCCCTTGAAGTTTTTGATCCTTAACTCAACCCATGTGTTACTTCTTGTAAGAGAGGGGGACCAACCACACCAAGGCTCCAAGTCATGGAGAGCCGAGAGTGGAGGGCTGCCATAACTTACCTCACTCTAACAGATGTTTTGGGATGAGGTTCAAGAATGAAGATCACTCTCAAGTGCTTATGTCACCCTACAGACCCAAAAATCTAGATGGGGCTAGATGATCTATTTTTTGGAGTCCAAACTGCACCTCAGATAGCTCTCTTTCTGAGAATGACAATGTGGGTCTAGGACGATAGTGTGGCGCATTAGCGTCTCTCTGGCGTGTTGGCATCCATATGGCCAAAAATGTAAAATGTAGTGAGGAAAAGCACCAGAAGCCCACTAACAACCTAGCTAACTAATTTTAATGAAATGAATAGAATGATAAAGTAAGTAGATAAAAACAAGTGTCACAAATATCAACTCACTAGAGTACCAATTCACCAGCAAGCTCCACGCACACGTTCACCTACACACAAGAAAGAGGAAAAAATTGTTGGGGTTGTATAGGGGGTTTGCCTTAGTTAAACCCCCGCTTTGGTGTTTCCACCTCCACAGATAGCCAGAAAAACAATGAAGTAGAAAGTACGGTAAAGGAAAGAAGAAAGGAAAGTATTGAACACTACAAAAGAAATTTATGCTACTCTATCAAACCACAAAGGAAAAGTGAAGTGTTACCACCTCTACCCAAAGGATCTCAAGGCCAATAAAGGGAGAATGAAAGTAACAAACTTGGAAAAGTCACCACAGCCACAACAGTGATGAAGGGAGGTCTCGCAAGACTCCAAGCACGTAACTTCTATGGTAGAGCAACACATACAAAGATGAAGTGAATGGAGTAACAAGCTGGTGCAATGCTCAATGGAGTGTGAAAGCTGCTAGAATGCTCAATAGAATGTTGAAGATGGACAAATTACTGAGAGATCTAAAAGAGATGAAGTGAGTGTGAATTGAATTCCTTTGAAGGAAAAAATGAGAGGGAATGAAGCCATTTTTGGGTTGGTTGGTTGCACATAGGTGTTACAATTCAACACCAATGAGGTGATCCAGGTGGATTTTTCTCCAAAAATTGAAGTGATTAAAATTCTCTATAAAATGGTACCAAGTCGAAGTACTTAGTGAAATGAACCCAACACAACCTGAACTGAGACAAAAGGAGCTCATACGCTCAAGTTACACTTAGTCAAAGTTGGGTACAGAGGCCAATCAGAAAGGAAAAAAATCATCTCAAAATTGTTCAAATTTAGCATCATAACAAAGAGCTTGTCACCACGAATCTAACACTATTTGTTTCATCAAAAATGAAGCTTGTAGGACAAAGTTATGCCAAGTCAAAGTTTCAGTCAAAATGGGTTGACTATGTTGACGTCAACATGACATCAGCATGGTGACATGGCAGCCCATGATGACGTGGATGAATCAAGGGTTGACACGTGGCAGGTCATGCATATGTGAATGTTGATTGTACAGAAAGGACATTGACCAATAGCAACTTGACACGTGTCATGGTCAACGAATGAAATTATGCCACATGGCACCATGTAGGGGGCTCCAATGTTGGTTAGTTCAACTATTTTCCAAAATTATCTATGGTGGGGGTCGAACACCCAACCTCCAAGTTTCTATTAACCACTCCTACCAATCTGCCACAAATCTAGCACTAGTCTATAAAGGGCGTCAGTTACTTTTATAGAATAGTAAATGCTATAAGAGGAGGGGCATTTTTGAACTGTCAATCCCTCATCCCCAGAGCTTCTCAACTATCTAACAAGATCGCATGGACTTTAAGGAGTAAATTAGCCAAATATGTATAAATTGAAAGTCGAATCTCCCTATATTTAAATATTTAACCCCTAGAATAATATATTTAAAGATTATTGAGATTACTAAAGGGATTTTTAGGAGATTTGGAGGATATTTTAATGGGATTATTAAAGATTTAATATTATAAATGGGAGATATAGAAGATTTATAAAATCATTTGGTTTTAGGCCAAATTAGGAAAATTTTGTGTATAAAAAGAGAGGGTATGGTCTTGTGAGAGTCAGTGAGGAATGTGGAGAAAAATTCCTATGTGATAGTTAGTAGTTCTAATTTGTCCAGTGAGAGGCTTCATGCCAATTTGCTTGTACTTGAAGGAGAAGAGTTATTTGTAATCTCATTATCAGGGAGATGTGAGGAGACTCTTCCAAAGTTGCAGCCTTGTAATATTTTTCTGGAGCATAATCAAGGATCAGTCACTCTGTTGGAGAGGGACCCAGAGACGTGGCGATCTTGGAAAACTCTATTATCAACTTGTGTTTAGTCTTCTCTCTTTTCGTTGTTCTATTAATTTCTTCACTTTAATATGGTTGTGTTAATTTAATCATTTCAATTATGTTTTTAAAGTCGTTAATTAAACTATTGTAATAAGTTATTATTCACATGCAATAGTCCTAGATCCTAACTTCAGATCAATTGGTATCAGAGCTTGTTGTGACTAGTGTTTGCAGAGGTGAATGATAACGAGATCAAAGAGCCAATGAGGTGAAGGCACACTCACAACGTATAATCCTGAGATCAGGAAATGAAAGTCCTTTACATAAAAAATGTCAGATATTGAAACTAAACATGAAATCCCAGAGCTCGATGAAAGAGGATTTCAGAAAGCATTCCTTGACATGAAGTCCATGGTGGAGGTGCTCTACAAAGAAAGACAAGATTGTAAGAAATCTAAAGAAGGAAATACATTGAAGCAGGAAGATTATGAAGATTGCAAAGACAAGAAGAAACAATCAAGAGATGGTGAAGAACCTCCAAAATCCCCTTCATCTTCTCCTTCTTCTTCTCCCCCTTCTTCTCCTTCTTCTTCTTCTCCTTATGCTAATCCTTTTAAGAGCACATCTAAACCTGTTATTAAATTGGATGTAAAATTTGAGTTACCTAAGTACTGTGGGGAGTTAAATGCTAAAAACTTAGATGATTGGATCCATCAGGTAGAACTGTATTGTAGGATTTAAGGCCCAGTAAAAGATGCTTCTAGGATCCAGTTAGCTACTCTTTGATTGGGAGGTACAAATCTCACCTGATGGGAGAGTGGGACTCAAGCATAAATTGCTCGCCATGGTAATGTAGGTATGACTTGGATGGAATTTGTTATTGCCCTTAAAAATAATTTTTATCCTTTAGGTTATATGGAACAATTGACAATGAATTGGCAAACCCTTAGGAAAGCTAAGGGCCAATTTGTCCAAGATTACACCCATGAATTTAGGAAATGAGCTATTGCTTTGAATGTCCCATTGTATACTCAGGATACACTTCTTAAGTACATAGGTGGTTTGTGTTCTTACCTAATACATACTATTCTAATGTTGAGTCCTAATAATATAGATGAAGTATCTGTCCAAGCCACTCACTTAGAGTCAAGGGGTAAGAACACTTTTAGTGATAATTTCTCAAAGAAACCATCTAATCCTGAGGGTAAGCCTAAGGGTAAAGAAAAAGACAAAGGAAAAGCGAAGAAGACAACTACAGTGAAGAAAGAGGGTGCTAATCCCACATGCTCAATTTTCAAGAAAGAGGGACATGATTCAACATGTTGGAAGTTGTATCCTGATTTGAGGCTAAAAAGATATGGAGGCAACAAAGATAAAGAAAAGACTGTTGTGGTAATTAAATAGGATCTTGGATATGATGCCAGAGATGAAACACAAACTATTGTTGTCAAGATCCAAGGTAAAGGGAAAGGTATTATTCTCTCTTCTGATGCAAATGTTCTTAATGCAAGTACAAGTAAAGTATCACCTCCTCCTAAAGTTGATAAACAATGGAATGAATTGTTTCACATTTGAGTTGTAACTAAGCACACTAAGATTGACACATTGTTTGATACGGGTTCTCAAGTCAACTTAATATCTAAAGAGGTTGTGAAGAAACTTAATCTAGCGACAACACCTCATCCAAATCCTTATCCGCTTGGATGGGTTTGCAATGATGCTCAACTGCAAGTAACGAAACAATGTAAACTATGATTTTCTATCACTTCAAATTATGTTGATGAGGTAGAGGTAGATGTAGTCCCTTTGGATATTTGTGGTCTTGTGTTAGGGAGTCCTTATCGTATGATAGAAAAGCAATCTTTTATAGGGGGGAATAAGTATCATCTCTTTAAGGATGGTAAAGATTACATTGTAAGGGCACATAAGATTAAGACTAATCTTGTACTAGTCAATGCTGGTCAAATGAAAAGGTTGGTCAATTCTAGTAAGAACTTTGTACTAATGCTTGTAAAAGCCAAAGAGGATGATGTATTCGTGGCATTTAAGGGTTGTGATTCAAAACATAAAACTGATTTGGTTAAAGTTGTATCTACCTATGATGACCTTTTTCAAGAACCGAAGGGATTTCCACTGAAGAGAGAGATCCAACATGAAATCCATTTGTAGCAGGACACGCCTCTTCTGAACATCAGAATGTACCGTTTATCTGTTATGCAGAATGATGAGATTAAGAAGCATGTTCAAGAGTTGGTCAAGAAAGGGGTATTTCATCCAAGTACCTCTCCTTGTGGCTTGTCAATTGTGTTGGTGCCAAAGAAGGATGGGTCCTGGAGAATATGCATCGACTGCCAAGCTCTGAACAAGATAACGGTAAAGAATAGGTATCCTCTTCCCCACATTGATGACTTACTTGATCAATTAAAACATGCTACTTATTTCACTAAGTTAGACTTGCATAGTGGCTATCATCAAATAAGGATTATAGAAGATGACATTTGGAAGACAACATTTAAAACCAAAAAATGGTTGTATGAGTGGTTAGTCATGCCCTTTGGGCTTGCAATGCACCTAATACTTTCATGTGTGTCATGAATAATTTTTTTCATCCTTTTATTGATGAGTTTGTAATAGTCTATCTAGATGATATACTTGTATTCAATCAAACTTGGGAAGAGCATGTTGTTCATGTAAAGAAAGTTTTTGATGTTTTGAGAAAAGAAAAACTTTATGTAAAGATGTCAAAATGTGAATTCACTAAGACATCCTTAGTGTACTTAGGCTATGTCATAGGAGGTGGTCAGTTGAAAGTCAACCCTGTGAAGGTCGAAGTTATTGTAAAATGGCCTAAGCCAAGTACTATCACAGAAGTCAGAAGTTTCTTAGGTGCAGTTCAGTACTAGAGAAATTTCATCACCAACTTCTCTTACATCTCATCGCCATTGCACACATTAACTAGTACGAAGACAAATTTCCAGTGGGGAGGACCTCAACAAAAAGGCTTTCAACACTTTGAAGGAAAAGTCGAGCACAACACCAATTTTGGCTTTACCAAATTTATAGAAACCATTTGAGATCAAAACAGATGCAAGCAGGTTTTCCATGGGAGAAGTACTTATGCTATAGGTAAACCAATCTACTATCACTCTAAAACCTTTATAGTTGCAGTAAGTAACTACCCTACTTATGATAAGGAACTTTATGCATTAGTTCAAAGTGTTAAAAAGTGGAAACATTACTTAATGGGTAAATAAACTATAATCCATACTGATCACCAACCACTTCAATACTTGTACTAAAAATCAAAGTTGCAACAAAGTAGGAACTTTAGGTGGATTGGTTTTCTTCAACAGTTTCATTTGGTAATTAAGTATAAAAAAAGGTGCCCACAATAAGGTAACAAATATGTTCTCTAGTCCTCTTATCATGAATGCTATGGTTATCCTTAAAATTATTTCTATGGTACATGAAAGTTTACACTACATGAAGACTTTAAGGATATTTACTCAACTCTAATTGTAGGAAAACATGTAGAAGAGAAAGACTACTATGTGTAGGATAAATTGTTGTATCATTTAGGAAAGATTTGTATTCCAAAAGGTGAACAAGCACAAGTAGTTAGAGAAGCACACACATCGTTGATTGCAGGACACTTTGGAGTAAGCAAGACAATGAATCAATTGCAAAAATACTATTATTGGCCTCGTATGCAGGAAACTGTAACTAAATATGTAAAGGGTTGTATAATGTGTGCAACAAGTAAACCAAGAAATAGAAAGTTGGGATTGTACACACCACTTCTTGTTCCATCCCATCCATGGAAAAGTGTTTCAATGGAATTTGTAGGGGGACTACCCATGTCTAGGAAGGGACATGATTATTTGTTTGTAGTAGTTGATAGGTTCAACAAAATGTGTATCTTAATGCCTTGTAAAAAACAAGTCACAACTGAGCTGACAACACACTTGTACTTTAAATTTGTATGGGTTCATTTTGGGCTTCTTACTTCTATTGTATCAGATTGAGATTCTTGATTCTTGGAGGAATTTTGGTCCACATTATGGGAACTCATGGACACTAAGCTAAATAAAAGTACAACCTTCCATCCACATATCGATGGGAAAACAGAGGTAGTAAATAGGATAGTTATGCACTTACTTAGAGGCTATTGCAGTAAGCATCCCAAGTTGTGGGATGAAATTCTACACTATGTGCAACATGCTTACAACCATGCAACACACTCTTCTACAAAAAGATCTCCATTTGAGACGTGTTTCAGGTATTTTCCAAAAACACCAATGGACTTTGTTTTTGAGAGGGACAATATTGAAGATGGACGCCATGAGGCAAAAAATACTGTGAAGTTCATCCAAAAAGTCCAAGAAATTCATCAGGCAATGGAAGCACAGTTGGAAAAGAGACAAGCCAAATACAAGGCTTGGCATGATAAGCATCACACCGATCATCATTTTCAGGTCGGTGACTATGTTTGGTTACATATCAGCAAGGAAAGGATGCAAGGTGAAGGTAAAAAGCTTAAGCCTATCAGATATGGTCCTTTTGAGATCTTGGAAAAGATCAGTACCAATGCCTTCCACCTTAATCTTCCTCCATACATACACATCTACTTAGTTGTAAATGTTGAGAACTTGAAGTTGTATGAACCTCTGATGATACTGGATGAGGAGGTTGATATTCAAATTCCATCGCTTGATGATATTTCACCTGAGTATATGGCATAGCTATAAGAGGATGTCATCCTTGATAGGAATGTCAGGACTTCACGAAGAGGAGCTATTGAATACCTCAGAGTGGGATTGAAGGGGATGAATCCAACTAGGGAAAAATGGATGGAGATTAGTAAAGTGAGGGAACTCTACCCTCACTTACTTTCCAAGCAATCAATCTTTTGGAGGTCCTAAAGCTCTCAAATGGGGAGGACTAATCCAGGTGGATTTTACTCCAAAAATTGAAGTGATTCAAATTCTCTAGAAAATGGTACCAAGTCAAAGTACTCGATGAAATGAACCCAACACAACTTGAATGGAGCCAAAAGGAGCTCATATGCTCAAGTTATGCTAAGCCAAAGTTGGGTCAAACTGGGTATAGAGGCCAGTCAGAAAGGAAAAACAATTCATCTCAAAATTGTTCAAATTCAGCATCATTACGAAGAGCTTGTCACCATGAATCTAACATTGTTTGTTTCATCAAAAATGGATCTCGTAGGACAAAGTTATGCCAAGTCAAAGTTTCAGTCAAAATGGGTTGACCATGCTGACGTCAATATGATGTCACCATGGTGACATGGCAGCCCATGATGATGTGGACGAATCAAGGGTTGACACATGGTAGGTTGTGCATATGTGGATGTTGATTGTACAAAAAGGACGTGGAACAATAGAAAATTGACACATGTCATAGTCGGCGAATGAAATTATGCCACATGGCACCACATAGGGGGCTCTAGCGTCGATCAGTTCAACTGTTTTCCAAAATCATCTATGGTGGGAGTCGAACCCCCAACCTCCAAGTTTCTATTAACCACTCCTACCAATCCGCCACACATCTAGCACTAGTCTATAAAGGGCATCAATTACTTTTATAGAATAGTAAATGCTATAAGAGGAGGGTGGCAGTTTTGAACTACCAACCCCTCATCCCCAAAGCTTCTCAACTATCCAACAAGATCACACAGACTTTAAGGAGTAAATTGGCCAAATATGTATAAAATGAAAGTCGAATCTCCCTATATTTAAATATTTAACCCCTAAAATAATATATTTAAAGATTAATGAGATTATTAAAGGGATTTTTAGGAGATTTGGAGGATATTTTAAGGGGATTATTAAAGATTTAATATTATAAATGGGAGATATAGAATATTTATAAAATCATTTGGTTTTAGGCCAAATTGGGAAAATTTTGTGTATAAAAAGGGGGGTATGGGCTTGTGAGAGTTAGTGAGGAATGTGGAGAAAAATTCCTATGTGATAGTGAGTAGTTCTAATTTGTGCAATGAGAGGCTTTATGCCAATTTTCTTGTACTTAAAGGAGAAGATCTATTTGTAATCTCATTATCAGGGAGATGTGAGGAGACTCTACCAAAGTTGTAGCCTTGTAATCTTTTTCTGGAGCATAATCAAGGATCCGTCACTCTGTTGGAGAGGGACCCAAAGATGTAGACATCTTGGAAAACTCCATTATCAACTTGTGTTTCATCTTCTCTCTTTTATCTATTCTATTAATTTCTTCACTTTAATATGGTTGTGTTAATTTAATCATTTCAATTATGTTTTTAAAACCATTAATTAAATCATTGTAATAAGTTATTATTCATGTGCAATAGTCCTAGATCCTAACTTCGAATCATGAGGTGTGTAACATCCCTATGGACTCTAGACATAGGAATATGTTAGGGATGACAATACACTGCATGGACGTTCGTGTGTCATGCTCGTGTCCCTAACAAAAATTCTCTCACCAATGTAAAAAAATGCACCAATTGGATGCAAGGCAGGTGGGTGATGTGGAATTTTCCCTTCGGATTTGATTTTCTAAGGTGAGGATATGCAAAAGGGGGATTTACACAAGGGGTGGAACTTTTCTCCTATACATTTTTCCCCCACTTTAGCGAGCATGAGTATTGATGAGTGTTCAATAATGTAGATCAAAGAGTTAGAAATGTATACTTGAACCATCGAGGAAGCAGACTACAATCTGGTGAGCTCCAAAGTGTAGGGCAGGCAAAGGACTCCATATGTACTCTCTCCTGAGGAGGTTTGAACAAAAGGGCTCTGTAGTTCCACGAAACTATGAAATTGCACAAAGTACACCGAAGGCCCATAGACCAGATGGACAAATCCCCCAGGATGCAAGCACTTCATAGGACCTTGAACGTACAAAGAAGACATTCATCCAAGTACTCTCTCATGAAGGAAGCCCAATGAAAGGGGACTCTATAGAGTTAGACTGGAAAGCAGCTTCATAGGCACACCTACAAAGCGACATGTTAATCTTTAGATAAAACATGTCTGGAAACAAAAAGTAGCCATGCAGGAAAACAGACAGACAATCACACAGAAATTCCACAAATTGAAAGGCTTTCAAAGGGTTCCCTTGGGAACCCTTCAATAGAAGAGGGACCCACTCAAGGGACGCGTTGTTTGAAATAATACTTTTTGAAAATTGATTCAATCATCAAGGAATCCTTTCAAAAGATGTTCACTTCATCAAGGAATTTGAAAGGAAGAAAATGCCTCCTTGTGAGAGGAAGGTAGAGGCTTCTCCTACAGGAAAAGTTGCTCCCACCTCGAAGGAAAATTTTCAAGTTCTTTCTTTGTGAACCCATGATGAAGGAAACACATTCCACCAGGGGTCCTAGTTGAGAATGCGACTTTTGGAAAAGGTTGCAAGGAATTTTGAGAAAAGATTCGTTGGCTACAAATGTGTTTTCTAAAAATCAAAACATTCTGAAAGTGACATTGTCACATATACGAAGGATAAATCAAGCAAAGAAAAGAGAAATATGAGAAAATTGTAAAAGAAATAGTAACATCACAAACAAAGGGCACATGGGTGATCTGATATTTCAGGGTCAGAGCTACTCATAAATATATATAAGTATAGTAATAGTATATAGATGAGCTATCATCAACCTCCTACTATATCAGATCATGTGAAGAATGCACGAGAAGAAAAAGTAAAAATTAAAAAATTGGGTCAACATGGAAAGGAAGCCTAAATGCTCCCAACACTTTGCATCATCCCCAATTTGCTAAAAATCAATACACATAATAGAGTAAAAATGATGGAACAAATAGAGGAAGTTTTACGACACATAATAACTCCTGTATGCAAGCACCTACAAGGGTAACAAGGTTCATCCAGGAACACATAATGCAAGCATGGGGGAACACATCACAACAAACACACACCTGATCTAAAGGTAAAGAAGAGGCACCCCCCTAACACTCATCAACCAAGAGGTTGTCTGCTTCCCAATCTAGATCATTGTATGGGGAGGTGGATGAGCCTACAGTGGTGGAATATTAAGGGGGGAACCCTCTGACCCTCCCACAATAAGGGCCAGGGAAGGAGACTCTTCGGGGCCTCCTCCACTTAGTTCCTATGGATCCAGGGTCAAAGATTTTTTGAAGATCACCAACAGGGTTGGGACCTTGTCTAAAGATTTAAATATGCACTTCACGAGAGTTCCATGTGTTACCTCAACGGGTGAGGGAGGCGACGATTCACTGCTAAGCTCATCGAGTGACTCAGGAAAAATGATGAACTCTAGGGAAGCTAGGACTTCTTCCATCATAAGGATAATGCACACTAATGCAAAACCACCCTTTGAAGGGGGTGGACTCCTCTTACACCCCCCATTGCTAGAAGGGTTGACCTCCACCTTCTACTTCATTGAAGGATGTGAACTCCCCACAAACAAGGCAAGAGGTGCGGAGGAGGATGAGAGAGCCGCAAAAGATGCCATCGAGGTGTTTGGCGTATCCATGGGCTTAGGGAATGGTGGGATGTTTGGAAGAGACATCAAGAGAGGCGGATCAACAGAAGCAGCAATAAACACCTGCACCCTTTTATGTCAAGGGTGTCTACACTCACAAAAAGAGCTAGAAGAAGAATTAAATTTGATTCAACAAAGCTAGAGGGGATGGGAGAGGAGGATACAACGCCAGGAGGCCCTAAGATAGGGACAGTCAGCTCCCCTTCCTTCCTCTATAAAGTGGCCTACTCAACCACTAGAGCCTTTCACCAATGCTTGTGCTCACGCACAAGGTGGTTTATGCAACTCCAGGAGCTAGAGACTAGAAGTTGAGATGGGATAGAAGGCTCCTTCTCAACCATAGAAGTTTCCATCATAGCCATCTCTGACAGAGGAAGAGACTCTTGGATAGGAGTAGGAGGAAGAGACTAGGAAGAGGTTGGGACAACAGCGGGGGGAGTCGGCTCTAACACCTCAATGGTAGGCCTCTTCCCATTCATTACTTTGGGGGTAGGAGTGGTATGAGGTCGCAGAGGCCAAGATAGAGGATTCTCTATGAGAACCCTTCCTTCTACCATCTTTAATGGTCCTAGGCTCTATGGGTAAAATGGGAAGTTCAAATGTAGGTCACTTTTTCTTTTTCCAAGTGGGCACCATAGGGTTCTCCAGCAAACGCAAAGCAGAATCCGATGATGCCACAGTAGGGTGAGAGGAAGCAATAGGCTATACAGTGGAAGATGAGGAAGAGGAACCTCAAGCATGCTTCTCTTCTTCCCTTCTCTGAGCCACAGTGGCATCACTGTCAACTTTCAGACAAGCCCTATGAGAGATAGCATAAGGTGATGGAGTGTATCTCACTCTAGCCATTAAGCACCCTTTCTTGTACCTCTCATATGACTGATACAAGAGGTTCATCCTAGGCAGGAGCAGGCCAACAAGTGCAAGCCAAAAGTGATCTAAGGAATAACTTCCATTTGCAATTGGCGGTTTATAACCGATGTCATGGACCACGTGTACTGAACCCTCATGAATAACCTTCACACATTTATGTACAAACAAGGGAACTGCATTCATAACAACCAACCAAGGGATACCTAGTTTCACTCAAAAGAGTTCAGACCTTGGGATTATGTCAAACAACAAGTTTACCAACTTAGGTCCAATAAGGACCGATAAGGTGATGCTACCAAAGGGAGGAACGAAAAGTCCACTATGTGCACGGATGGTACTTTCAAGTGCATCATACCCATCTTTATGTAGGAAATTGATCAACATAATCTCCTTAGTTATGATATTCACCTGACATGTCAGGTCAACAAGAACACCTATCATAGTGTTTCCATTGATTTTCATAGGGATGTAAAGAGGAGATGACTCTCTATTATAACCCATCCACAAGTCCTATGAGGTGAAGGTTATATTGGAGGCACTACTCATAGGTTGCATAGAGGGGATAGGAAGATGCAAAAAGGAAATCATCGCATACACTAAACAACACCTTCATAGAGCCCCTAAAGGTTTTGTAGGCGAAAAGTGACCCAATTAAGGCTTCATTCCATAATTCCTATGAAACCTTCCAACTACGCCTGCTAGGGGTCACAGGTTGGGTTGTAAGGCGAAACGCCTCACAATACTCACACCTACAATGCTTCGAGGATACGGGGAAAGGAGCCTTCAACACCACTAAAAAAAACCAATATGGTTCACGTTAGGTTCACCAAAAATGTAAGAGAGGGCGACCAACCACACCAAGGCTCCAACTCACAGAGAGCCGAGAGTGGAGAGCTGACCTAACTTACCTCACTCTAATGGATGTTTTGGGATGAGGATCGATAATGAAGAGCAATCTAAAGTGCTTCTATCACCCTACAAACCCATAAATCTAGTTGGGGCTAGACGAGCTAGTTTTTGGAGTCCAAATTACACCTCAAATAGTTCTCAATCTAAGGACAGTAGCATGGGTCTAGGATGATAGTGCAGTGCACTGGCGTCTCTCTAGCGTGATAGCATCATACGGCCAAAAAATGTAAAATGCAGTGAGGAAAAGTACCAGAATCCTATTGACAACCTAGCTAACTAATTTTAATGAAATGAACATAATGATAAAGTATGAAAAGTAAGTACGGAAGTGATAAAGTAGATAAAAACAAGGGTGATGAATATCAACTCACTAGAGCACCAGTTTTCCAACCAGCTCCACGCACATTTTCACCTACACACAAGAAAGAGGGAAAAATTCTTGGGGTAGTATAGTGGTTTGCCTCAATCAAACCCTTGCTTTGGTGTTTCCACCTCCACAGACAACCAGAAAAGCAATGGAGTAGAAAGTACGATAAAGGAAAGAAGAAAGGAAAGTATTGAACACTACAAAAGAAAGCTACGCTACTCTATCAAACAACAAAGTAAAAGTGAAGTATTACCACCTCCACCCAAAGGCTCTCAAGGCCAATGAAGGGAGAATGCAAGCAATGAACTTGGGAAAGTCACTAAAACTACAACGGTGATGAAGGGAGGTCTCGCAAGACTCCAAGCTCGCAACTTCTATGGTAGAGAAACACGTACAAAGATGGAGTGAATACAAGTAACAAGTTGTTGCAATGCTCAATGGAGTGTGAAAGCTACTAGAATGCTCAAGAGAATGTTGAAGATGGAGAAATTTCTAAGAGATGTGAAAGAGATGAAGTGAGTGTGAAATGAATGCCTTTGAAGGAAAAATTGAGAAGGAATGAAGTCATTTTTGAGTTAGTTGATCACACAAAGATGTTACAATTTGACCCCAATAAGGTGTGTAGCATCCCTACGAACTCCAAATGTAGGAATCTTTTAGGGATGGTAGTTCGCCATGTAGATGTTCCCATGTTGCACTCGTTTCCTTGATGAAAATTCCCTCATTGATGCATAAAACATGCGCCAAGTGGATGGAAGGTGGGTGTGTGATGCGTAATTTCACCTTCGGATTTTATTTTCTAAGGTGAGGGTATGCAAAAGGGGGATTTACACAAGGGGTGAAAATTCACTCCTATACACTTCTATCAAGGACTCTTTCCATTATAGAGTCAATGGATGGTTCTTCTTTCTTTGACTATCAATTGGATCCAATTTCTTGTTATCAGTCTTGCTTATATCGTACATAGGATCCAAAGTTTTTCCATCATTTGATATCCCTTTTGGGATGTCATCTCTAATCTCAAACTCTTTCATCTAGAAGATGTTCAACCTTTCATAACTCTTCTTCATGACCTCAAATCCATCCTATAGATCTAACCAAAAGTCTTCAATGCTTGGTTTATCAAAAGGGGTCATAGAAGAATTGAGGTCTTTCATCTTTCCTTTTGGGTCAAAATTATCTCTTGGGATATAGATCTTTAGGTTCAATTCTTATAGTTCCTCTAAAGCAATCATAGTAGCTACAATTGAAGGACATCCATTGAAACTCAATTGAAAAGGGTACTTCAACCTTGCTTTGTGTTTTCCAAAGAATTTCAAGTGCACTTCCATGACTTTCCTGGAAAATT
Organism: Sequoia sempervirens; assembly: GCA_007258455.2. Lineage (NCBI taxonomy): Eukaryota > Viridiplantae > Streptophyta > Pinopsida > Cupressales > Cupressaceae > Sequoia > Sequoia sempervirens. Next base: position 89,183 of record VDFB02355229.1, on the reverse strand, counting down.
CAATTAAAATTAATTTATCACTATAGCACCAAGGTAGCAAGTAGGGTTCCTTGTCAAAATCATATATCCTGATGTAGGTGGACTTGGAAAATTGAATGAACCATTGTCCCCAGTCCTTGATTAAGTCCATGGCCTCTTTGGTTATCCTAAATCATATATCCCTCATGAGTTGGTTAATTACTAAGAATAGGAAGGAATCATTAACCCTTTTAAAATGAATCTCAACCTCTTTTAGTTCCAATTGGGGATAGAACTCCCAAATTTTATTCTACCAGAGAGCTTCTCTTTTGATGCCTTTGGTGGTCAATATAGGGAAATTATCAACTCTAGCTACCAAAAACACTACATAAGAAGACATGAAGAATTACTTAGTATATTTTATAGTGATCAATTGGGCATTGGAGGGTGTCTGGCATAATTTATCCCCAATCTAAGAATACCTCTCCTTTTAGTATGACATGAATGAAGTGAAAAATCCATGTGTCATATGTTTTGGATTCTTCTTTTCCAAAATCTCTACATACCATGGTAATGATGTCCCCTACTTCAGAATAGAATTATGACCTTGTTAATTTTTGTGGAATCTTATCCATAGACTTTCTTTCATTCCTAAGCCACCTTTTTATTAAGATGCCTAAGGTTTCTACTTATATCTTTCTTGTATTCTCGAACTTCCTCTACTTCAATTGTGACTTTTTAGTTGAGCATAAGGAGGGAGGTAAAACATTATCCTAATGATAGGATCAAAAAGGTCAATGATCTCAGTGCCATAAGGGTCATAACACTTTCTATCTACAAGATAGTATTTTTTTGCCACATCTAGTATGAGTTTTGGGTATTCAACTACCATTGGGAAGGAGGCCACGTGTGATAATTGTAAATTGGAAATATTTTAAGCTATAGGAGAAGAATCATGGGAAAATGTATCTTCTTTGAATTCCTCCATGTTGATATGACCTAGTTCTATATATGTTATCTTTATTACCTTTCAGGTCAACTTAGAAATTCTAGGGACTCCCTTAAACTTGTATTTCTTTTTGATGGGAAACTTGTTAGATTTTGATTTATTTTATTTCCTATTTTTCTTATCTTCCTTAGATACTGCCTCTCTAGCGAAATCTTCACTTAAATCAGAAATTTAAGATACCTGCAATGAAGACAAAACCTATTAAAAATCCATTTAGTAGCTAAGTTTTAGGTGAGCTTTCCTTATTTTATCACCACTTTACTTTTCAAGAATTTGAATTAGGACAAGATTTGGTTCCAAGACATAGGTAACAATAGCCTATCGGGTTCAATAAATTCACAAGAACTTTATGATTTTACATAATTTTAGTCATTGGTGGGAATCAGATCCAAAAATGAACTTAAGACTTTTTCTTAATGTGTCCAATTGGGATTTGAAACCCCAATAGGATATCAAAATTTATATATCAAGAAATGAAACTATGAGAGGAAAATGTTTCTTTGGACCCTTTTCATGGAGATCCAATTAGGGATAGAAATATTGTGGAGATTATTAGTAGATTGAAGATCATAAATAAAATGGGATATCAGACTCTATTTGCAATGCCTGATTGGGTTTTGAAATCTAGATCAATTATTTACACTTTATCAAACTAAAATTATCGAATAGACTATTTAGTGTGGGAATCAAACTCAAGAATGGATCAAGTATTTAGGAAATTCTATGGATGTATCCTATTAGGGGTTGAGAACCTAAAAGGGAATCAAAACCAAAACACGCGATCAACATTTATAAAAACCTTAATTGGAACTAGATAATCTAAGAGGGTCATTAGCAAGAACTTAGATTTGAATTGGATTTGGTATTTTCAAGCATATTACCCACCATATGGCTGGTCAAGATTAGAAATCTTGAATGATCTCAAGGATTCCCTAATCTAGATTAATTTAAAATTCTAAGCGTATTTACTACTCTATGGGACCAAGGACTAAAGAGAAGGAGAAAAATTGTGCCCTAAAAAGGGATTGTAGGAACTAAAGAGAAAAACCCTAGAACATAGGGCATGAACATAATGAGGACATGGGTAAAAACCAAACCCAAAACAAAACCCAAAACCAAACAAATAGCAAGAATACAAACAAAACAAAGCAAACAAACAAACAAACAACAACCTACTTGGGACCCAATCGTAGAAGGAAGTTGACTATGGAGAAAAACACATGATAATAATCGTTCCCTCTTTGATTCTCGTAAATTTTGATTTTCCTCAAAGACTAATTAGCAATTAATTAATGGATTAAAAGGACATTAAAACCTCTCTATGCATATAGGAAAAAACTTCACCATTAATGTAATATGTGAGTAGGGTTGTGGATCAGAAATGGACTTTGGGATCAAAATGAGAATGGTCCCAAGTCTGTTTGGGATACCCAAATTTGATTGTTCTAGGAAAATAGATAGGGGAGAGAATAGGGAAACAAATTGGACTTCAGACACCTTAATAAAAGTCCTAAAGTGAAAATTTTAATTTAACTTTCAACGCCCAATAAGAGGAGAATAAGTCAGGTTCAGGAACTCGAAATGGATTTGGACATTCAAACAAAAAGTCTAAAATCATTTTAGAGCCCCGAAACCCAATGAAAGGAAGATAAAGAAGGATAGGGTATCCAAAAGGGATTCAAAAATTTTTATAGAATTTTTAAAATTTGTCTAGAGTCCCAAGACCTAAACAAAGAGGCATGAAGTCATACTAGGAACTCCTTAGGGATTCATACCTTTTGAAGAAAAGTTTGAAATCCTTCCAAAATATTGAAACTTGATAAAAGAGAAAATAATAAGAGACCAGGAAAACAGAAAATCCTAGGACTAGATAAAGGAAAGGTAAAAACAAGAATAATAGACACAAAATAGAGCAAACACAAAAAAAAGTGGGGACCTATTTTAGCTCAAAGAAATGCAAGTGTGTATGCAAGGCATAATAGATAGCTTCCCTATCCTCAAAAAATCAATGGAAACAATAAAGAAAACCTTGGCACAAGGGTACATTTTAATTTCTCCTTTCATAATAGGTTGTTATTTCTTAGAAATCCAATGATAAAGATCATTGAGATGAGGACACAATCGATCAAATCCACAAATTAGACTCTTCTAAGAGGAATATTCTTCATGTTTTAAAACCTTTCCCTAAATTCATTGTAGGATGTACAAATCACATTGAAACATAAACCTCCCAACAAAAGGGAGAGAAAACAAAAACTAGAGAAAGAGGTTTTTGTGGAGAAGAACCAACAATTGGAAGAGATCATCCACCACAAATTTTTGTATTAGTTATCTTTATAAAATATATAAGGGAATCACCATCAAAATAAGAGACAATAACATGCACCCCACCAATAACAAGAACCCAAAAAAGAAATGGCACACTACAAAAAATGAGACCCCTTAACCAAACAGTGAATGTGTAATAGAGAAACTGGAAATAGAAGGACTAAAAAAAATGGCTCTATAATAGATGGATCGCCATAAATAAAAAAGATGAACAAAATATGAATCAACCACAAACAACACGCTAATACCAAACAAATTGGCTACTATAAAAGGAACACGAATAGTAGAACCATGGATCCATACAACAAATAACTCGTAGATAGTAAGAGGAGTAGGTGACATTTTCAAAATATATCTTCTTGGCTTAAGATATTTTTAAACACTTTATTATAAATAATTTTTTTTTCTAGAACTAAAGGTAAACTCACTACTTTCATAACAATATGGTGAAGTCTAGAATTGAATAAAAAAAAATTGTCCTCACTCAAGGTCATTTGTCATCTCCCCTTTGAAATAAATTTAATTCAAGAATAAATTAATAGCTCATTCCTATTTTCTTGGGTTAAGGATAAATTAATAGGGAAACATTTTATTTAATATTTTAATTATATTTCAAAAATTATGGACATATTATTTATTGAAAATAATTAAATATTAAATATATTGTTTATTGTCACAAGAAGAAGACATGGGATTTGGATGAGATTCTTTTGTAATTTCTAGGATCTATTTTAAAATGATTTATAACAAGCTATGAGAGAAATCTATGACATGGATTTTTTATAAGGTGTGCATGCAACCAATGGTTGTAAGTGATGGATCATATTGGTATGCAAGTTGTGTGGGAATTTTAAATATATTTTATTTAATTTTTCCCCTCCAAAATGGAGCATTAGGTTTTGGGGTCTTTTAAATATTGTTCTTGCAACTTTTATAGGATCATTTTTCCATTTCAACTTCTCAATTTCATTATATCAACTGTTGTATTCTATAATTTTTTTATGTGGATGAAAACACAGAATATTATGAATTGTGGATGAAAACCCATGGGTTATAGGAGTTAGAGGACAAAACCCATTTTATTCAAGAGGGAATTCTCATCTAAGGAGTGATGTGAAACTTTAAGGATTGGTGTGGTTTAGTTAGTTTCAATGTGGCGTGTGGTGTGTAGGTTCAAGTTTGCAAATTATGCTTCCATTTTTTGTAGGTTTTTTTGTTTTTTATTAGCAATAAACAAGTTTTGAAGGGTACCTGAAACCCCGTACAAAAAGGAACAGTGGTAGTAAATATAAAACAATGGACTGCCCACCCAAAAAACCAAAAATAAGCTGATTACCAGAACATCAACAGACCATCAACAAAACCAACAACAAAAAATCAAAGAGAACAAAGCAAAAAAAATGGCCATTAGATAATTTCTTTGAGTATCCTTGTCACTTCCATGTCCTTTGATGCCATCCTATCATGCATCTCCATGATATCTTCCACACCCTATCTAGGGACCATTTTGCATTTCTTAGTTTTACTCTGAGTACACACACTCAATCCAACTCCTAGGTTCATGGTCTGCATCTCCATGACAAAACTCTCCCCCATTTCCTTTCTCACGTGCTCATCAAACAATCCTTTGCCCATCCAATCTTTTCCCTTTTGGTTGAGGAAAATTGAACCTTCGGCCAAAACCTCCAACTTCTCCCTGCTAAGATTAATGATTGTATCCATGTCCTTATGGAGCTTCCTGTTATGCTTTTCCAACAACGACAGCCTTGGCCCATAGTCTTTTTTCAGATTAACCAGCTCATCCACCACATAGCCGACACTGGAATATAATGACTTGGCCAAACTAAAGGTGGAGTCCTTCTCATTAAGACTACACAAAGTGGAAATATTGTATCAGGAAATAGTGTCATGCTTTTTTTGGAGGTCCTGCACCTCTTAGACCAGCCACATTAGAAAATTAAATGAAATGTATGCCCCTTCTTTCACCATACCTGACGCCTATGAAAATTCCATAGCCCCCCAAAACAAACCCCTACTCTGATGTGATCCAATAGGAGGATCCTCATCTTGAGGCACATCGAGGATAAACTTGGCCTTGCCCCTGTCCTTAGATGTTGACACAACAAACTCATCCACATTAACAACAAAATTCACCTTACCAGCAGGAGGGGACCCACTGTCACCATCATAAGCTGGGTTCGAATTCCCTAGATTCACCATTCCACCATCCTGAATTTCCTCTGTCACCTCCTAAATTTTATCCCCCATATCCTTAGAGTGGCCCTTGGCCTTCTTACCACTACAAAACCCCTCCTCTTCACCCTCCATGAAAGCCTCCTTAACTTTGCGCTTAAAACACAAGAGGGAAGGTTTGGCCTTAGAAGTAGAGGGTTTCTTCCCATCAAATGAGGGTGTATAATCAAGGTCTATATTGTATCCATCATACCATCCCTCTGAGTCCTCTTCAATTTTCATTCCCTCACTCTATGGAATCTCCTCAACTCGACATTTCCCGCTCCCTTTCCTCTTCTTTTTTGAAATAGTGCAACGAGGAGCTTCAACAATGTAGTTGGCCTTAATAAAATCAACTATGAGCAACATTAAATCCTCATGCAAAAAATGGTTTCTAGGGTTCTTCCTAAAATTTGAAATTCCTTCCTCCAAAGACATCAACAGGTACAATGGAAAGGAAATGAGCTTACCGTGCGAGAAGTGATTTAGCAAAATGAAATGGTGACCATACAACACCATGTATCTATCATCGAAGGTAAAGTATTGCATCAATGCCATCACCACATCCTGCTAGATAGGTTTAATCTTGGACCTATCATACCCTCCACAATCCAACCTAACCATTTTAGGCCATTCTTTGTCCCAAAGAAATTTTTTCCTAGCCAACTATGACAGGTTCTTGTCCCTATAGAATTTCCTTCCTTCTATCGGCATACCAGTCACTTCCACAATGAAATATTCATTAATCATGGTATCCCTTCAAAACATGTTGAGAACACATCCATGCCAAGCATCAACAAAATATTTGGAAATGCTAACCTTAAAGCCATGTAGCCTTTCCATAAAAGGGGTCACCCCACCCTTCTGCGGGATAGCCCAAACATTTGTGTTAGCCTTGAGGTCATCATAGGAAAGAGGTTTTGTTCTACATCTATTCCCACCCATCATCGAAAGCTTTGCACTTGCAGAGAGAAACCACACACAAAGACAAAAAAATAATAAGGCAAAAGGGAGATGAACACCCAAAAAGCATGTGTGTTTGCTAGGAACAATACCAAGAGAAATAATGAACATGAGGCTCATGAAACTCGGATTTGAATGCCCACAAATCCCATAAACATAACCTACATGAAGTGTCTAATCAGCTAGAAAACTCCATAATACCCATGCATTCCAATAGTTAAGGAGGTGGCCAACGCCAACATGCTAAGATATCTCATTATGGATTAGATTGCTTAATTCAATAGGTAGGATGTCATTCACCTCCCCAAACCTTGCAGATGTCACCCCAAAATTTTCCACCCAATCAACCAAATGATTCGCCTCTCTAAAAGCATGAGAGATATAGATTTCATCACATTCCTGAATCAAAGCAAGGGTGTCCAATATGAAATCTTGAATAGTCCATGAGGGGGGGGGACCCTTTCCTTGGAGAATTAACAATATTTAGGGAATCCCCTTCAATCCAGAGCTTTGAGATCCGCTTGTCTCTAGCCATATTAATGCTATGATAGAATTTTTTTTTTTAAAAAGGTGCAATGCACCCATATTATTAGGGGTAAACGCTTTTGACTAGAGCTATGAACTGAGTACAAGAAACCACAAGAAACAACCAAACCCGCGAGTGAAATGGCCTAGTGAAGGAACAAGGCCTGCGAGCACTTTGGCCCACTCAGGGTTCAAACCTTGGTGGTCATCACTACAACCAAGCAACTTAACCACCGAATCATGCCCTCATCAGAAATGTTATGATAAAATTTGTTGTTGTTATTATGTGAGATTTTTTTTGTTGTTCCAAAACTATGGATTAGTTCATTTTTTTTAACTTTCTTTTTTTTCATGGGTGAATTATGGTACTGTATTGTTGAAATACGCAAATATGTATTTCACCTGATTTATGTAGAATTTTATGTTTATGTTTCACATCTCATTTTTATTTTGAAACTTATTTTTGACTATTATAACAATATAGTTTCATGTAAATACCAAATTCATATCATATATATAATCTAGATTTCATATTTTTTCATTTATGTCCTTATCAATAAAATCAAGTGTAATGAAATTGATTGTTTCATATGCAAGTTGGCGTTGTGAATAAAATATGGAAAATTCCTGATATATAACAACATAATGCCATACCATTACTGATATTTTTTGTTATTTTCAAGTATTTTAATTTTAAATAATATTTCATTACTTGGGTGTTAAAATTGTGAATTTTGGGATCAATCAGTGGAGGAAAAATTATGTGTTTTGAAAATTGATTTAACATTTCTAGTTTTTTATTATTGGTTGCAAATATTTTGTGTGGGATATTATAGTGGTATTAGATCCTTAAATTTTATATCCTACAAGGTAAATTAAATTTTTAAATCATGGGAAGATTTTTGAACCCTACCAAACCAATGTTCTAACTAGAAGAAGAGGAAGAAATAGAACCCATAAGTTCTAACATTGTTAGTTTATATGAAGAGCATCAGGTCATATATGAAGAAATTAAGGAATACTTTCCATTCTCCAATAAAATGTTTTGAGGAATAAATCATTAAACATGAACCAAACAAAATATTCTTGCAAGAAGAACAAAAGGAAGAAATTTGGCTAGTTGAGCAAGAGAAAGAATAAAAATCAAATGTGTAAGAAATTGAAAAAAGGAAATCATGGAGGATTCCACCATGAAAATGAAAAGTATGGAAATTTATTTAGAAAAATATATTTTATTGAGTTCTAAGTTCAAATGCTAGAAAAATTATTGTCAAAATGAAGTCAATAAGAAATTACTTATTGAATGTAAAGATTCTAAAATGGAAAATTATGTTACAATACCTACTAGTATTACAAAGATTAAGTCATCACCATATGAGGTTGATCTCCAAAATAGCTATGTTGTTAATCATACTAGTGAGGAGAACATCTTGGTTAGTGGTGCTAATTTACATTTCTCATAAACATCCAAATAAAAAATGGGTAAAATAATTGATTATTTCTTTGATCATAGTTCAAGGAATAAAGAGGATAATAGTAGAGAAGAGTTATTGCATAATTTTGGTTATATATCATTACATGGTATTTAATCATGAGAAAAATTCTAATAATTAAGAAAATATGAAGGCTACAAATTGGAAGGGAAATCCTTTCTCTCGACTTCAAATGTCTTATAGATGATATTGTGGGATACTAGTGTTTTAGCCAAACCAAACTTACAAGTTTCAGGTAAAAATCTTGTGGTAATAGAAGATTTCATGTTTCAAAAAAATAGTGATGAATTCAAGGAATAAAAACCTTTACTTGTTCGATGTGAGGAGCTCAATATGAATTAAAATGCACTATCATCCACATTCTCAAAGGGTAATCCATTGATTTATTTACCAAGTAGCATTGAGGATGGGCATGCTTTTGAAGAAAAAGTTTTGAGTTACAAAAGTAGTGATGTTGAAGATATATGAACATATCCAATTTTTCTAAAAGAGTTTGAGCATTTTTTTTGCAGCCCATGGTATGAAAATATTTCAATTTTTTTCCTTCCCATATCACTACAAAATTCTTGTTATCATAGAGAGCATGCAAAAAGTGTTGATAGATTAATGGATACAACTTGTAGCAAAGGTCATGTAGACTTTTTCTTTCAAGTTCAAGTTTTTTTTTTGCATATGGGATCGTTGTTCTTTTCCAAAGAGGAACAAAAAATGATATTGAGAAGCACAAAAAGGCTGAAATTGTTTATTGTTCTAATTCAAGTTCGTAGAAGTGTTTTTTGGTTCAAAATCCTCAACTTCCAATTGTATTTGAATATCACAATGGAAGGATGATGATGAATGCACTTTCCTTTTGGGGAAACCATTAAGTAAGATAAAAAATTTAAATCATAAGGTATGTGATGATTTCTATGTTATAAAAATTCACATGATTATGGATGTAGTATAGTTTCATTCCTTTGGTGAGTTATTGTAGATTTATAAATCCAATGATTTTAAAGCTACACTTGAAGGGAAACATTTTTTTATTTTTTGAGGTGATTCTAAAAAACTTTGAGAATGATCATGGCTTAGAGGTCTTCTTAAATTGGAAAAAGTTGCTTAACTATGGAGAGCATGCATATTATTTCATATTTTGGTAAGCAACATAGTCTTAATTCTAGTATTCAATTACTTCCAAATCAACATAGAATGGTGTTTAAAAATATGTCCCAAGAATAATTATTAGATAGAATATTTCAGCATGTCATAAAATTTGAAATTGGCTTTAAGCATTCCAATATTTCTCCATATTTTTCAAATACTGGTTCGACAACAAGCTACCCTCATATTTCTATTTACAAGGAGGATGTGTACAAGACAACATTCATATGCCTTTTGAAAATATAGAGTTCATGGTTTTGTCTCATAGTTTAACTTTCCAATTCATAGTGAATCAAGTGAGAATTTTTTATTTTATTTATGTTTGTAATATTTTGATCTCCAAAAAGACTTTGAAACACTTTTAGGATCATTTGGATATAGTTAGTTGTGTATCTCAATAATAATATATGTTTTACAAAGCATCTATGGTAGAAATAGATTACACAAGATTTAATATCATCTTGGATCATTATGATTAGAATGATGAGTGACAAGAATGGGAAATAGGAAATGTGGTTGTCAATGTAATTTTTATAATGATTTATTCTTGGTATTTCTTTACCATTATTAGATATTGGAGGTTTCCCATCATAATATATTATACTAATGATATATTTTCCATTGTAAATTTAGATGAAATTGTGAAGGATGACAAGTATGTGCTAGTGGATGGTTTCAAGGATTACATCATCTTCCATTAGTATAAGTTGTTAGAATATTTGGTATTCAGATTTTTGTGGTGTGAATGTTTCTATTATAGGGTGCTAATTATTGTTCCTATACTATACTCTGCTATTTTGGATCAATCCATGAAGCTAAAATGGGCATCTCTCAAATTGAGGTAAAGATTGGGTCTCTTAGTGTGTATATAAGTAATGTGTATTTCAGAATTATGGGGATAAAAGTACTAGTTATTTCTAGAATGTTAATATATTGTTATGGATGATCCATTGAATATTATAAAATTCCATTGTTTTGTTAAAATCCAATTTATATAATTATAAGAAGTTTCGAGAGTTTTTGGACTAAATTATTTCTTGCTAGTGTATATACATAGTTGGGAGGAAATTTTGAAAAGGGGGGATTATTGATAAAAGAGGATTTGAGACGTATTACATACATATAGATAGCATGGATAAATTGGTTATACCTTGAATATTTATACAACAATTTCACTCATCTCAAGTCCACTACTCCAATACTTATTAGAGTGCTAGTAAAGAAGTTGGATTAAACTACAATTGGAGAGTTACAAAAGCTATTTAAGAGTGTAGATCATCTTGAGAATTATACATAAGTCATCATTCTCATACATATCAAATAATACACAGTAGGTTGGTTTTCTTCATTTATTGATTCAAGTCAAGAATGGAAAGGTTTAATCATGTATTGTATTGTATTTTTCCTTCATAGTTTCACTTATGATTTTGTGAGCATTACATATTTGTTTGATATGTATTTTAATGTGAGCAATGTTCTCTTTAAAGAGGTGGTTAAATTACATGACTTATACAAGAATTCTATGGATGATAGAGAGTATATTTTGTATTTTTCTTTGGTAGGAGTTACATTATTTAACTAGTATAGGATCCAAGATGTATGTGCAATATAGTATGACTCAACAAAGTGGCACAAAGTTCCTTGAGCATCATGGCTTGCAATTTCTTGAGGGAAATAATTTTTTGGGAGGAGAGACTTTTCATGTAACCTTTCAAACAAATTTGATTTGAATAAATTAATAGCCCATTCCTATTTTCTTGAGCTAAGATAAGATTAATAGGGAAAGTGTTTTATTTAATATTTTAATTATATTCCTAAAATATATGGATATGTTATTTATTGAAAAATAATAAATAATAAATATTTTATTCACTCACACATGATGGGGGCATGGTATTTTAATGATATTATTTTGTAACATCTAAGATCCATTTTAAAATTATTTATGATAATTTTTTTATTTTTTATTTTTTAAAGTGGCAAGCCAAAAACCTTTATTAATAAAATAAGGAGAGATACATGTCAAGGAATTACATTTCAAAAATTGGTAGAAGAGAGGAAGCAAAATACAATCAAGAAAGTACATCATAATATCCATCCATAATGGATCAAGTTAAGAAGCAGGGGACCCAAGTTTACATGAAAATTTCCCAATTAGGGTTACAAAAATGACACAAAAAGAGAACCCCATAAGAGAAAGAAGCCAAAAGATAACCTAAAGAGAATACATCATATAATCGCTCGAGTAATAGAAGAGCAGAATTTATAAGACCAAAAACTTCCAAGTGATAAGCACCGATAGTATGTAGAAGGCCAAAGAAAAGATGGGAAAAGGTGAGTTTTCAAAACTGAAGCATAAGTCGACCACTCTGAGGAAAGAATAGGATCTGTGAGCCACCATTAGGAGTAAACACCACTTTCCTTTGAAGATTCCAAGTCAGTATGAGGTGGGAAATATGGAATAGAATGTGGATCCGTGAGGGCATGCCTTATCAGGAACTACATAGAGTAAAAAATCTAAAAGCATATTTGAAATAGTATGCCCCAGTCGAGGCTTGAGCCTGTGAAGGCTCCTTATGAAGTCATAAGAATAGTCATTCAATAAACCATTAGCCATAGTGTTAAGCAAAGCAGTAATTGAATAATTAGAAATTAGAAATTGATGAAGGATTCCACCCACAATATTGGAGCTTTTCAAAATGTCATAGCCATCCAAAGAATTTTGTAAAGTGGGAAGAGGACAAACATGGGGAAGAATATAAGAACCTACGAGGAATTTCACCATTTCACTACACCAAAGCACATCCATCAAATTAGAAACAAAGAAGGATGTAACCTCATTTTAGGAAGAGACATTGTATGAAAGTCGAATTAATCATACCCTAGGATGGTTCTGATTGAGTCTTCAACATGCTTGCATTCTAAAATGCAAGTTCAACCGAGCTTTTCAGAGGAGAATGGCCTATCCTCCCTTAGTTCCAAATATCTTAGTGAAATGTATACTATGAATGAAGTTTATATGGCTCTTCTTACTGCTACCAGGAAAGAAGGCAATATGAAAACCAAAAAATGCTATGAGAAGAGAGCGAAAAGATCCATAAATAAGAAATTTGCATGAGTGGAGTAGACGGTTGATGCAAATCAATAAATGCGACTGAAATCTCATTGCATCACAAGTGATGCAAAAGAAAATCAATGGATCAAGTGGAGGCTAGTCGTAAGGCAATATAACCAAAAAATTCCAAGTGTTGATATTCGCATCAATATATAAGGGCAAGGTACCATTTGAAATATAAGCAAAATCAATGCCTTGTAATAGCAAATCTCCCAATGGATTATTCACATGCCAAGTTTAATTCAAGATAAGCACCCACATAAGATGATTGACATAATGCCTTTAATCTTTCCTAGGTGTTGTAAGGTTTGAGCAGGTCAAACTAACATTCACATGAATCACAAAGTGCAAGAATAATCACCAGTGGATTTGACCATTTTAGCAACACAAATTTAATGGGAATTGCCAACTATCCCCAAAATAACAACATTGCTAGAAATAGTAAAAGGCTCAATTTCCATGATAATAACATATCCCAAATTTGGAGTTTCCAAGAGAAGGAATCCACTGGACAAAATGGTACCATCAGGAATGAAAAATTCAGATGGAGTGAATTCCATACCAAACTAGTACAAGCAATTTCCATATTCACCATTGTCACTATCCTTCACTAACTGTTCAAGAGGAGACATTCCTCAAGACCAATTAATGCAGAATAGGGGTGAGCTGTAATAGCATGTGTTCCAAAAAATAAAAGCCATGAATTCTCCAAACCATGCCACATCAAATTACAATAGATTCAATAAATAGTGGAAAGAAGAAACTATAGTCGTTGGGCACATTAAATCTGTTTTTATGAGGCCACAACATACCCCGTGCATATTGAATTTCAAATGCACCACCAAATCTTCCCCACACTAACCAGTCAGAAGGATGAAATCCTTATGATAAATTAGTGTGGAGAAGGGGACTGCAAGATACAAAAATAGTCCCAAATAATAAATGTGCCACATATTCATCTGGCTAAGCCACAACAATAACAAGCCAAAGCAAGCATGTTTTCCATCTCATCAAATTTGCATGTTAAAAATATTTGAGATCAAACCTGACTAAGTAGAACAAATATTTCAGGTTGCATAAATCATATTGAGGATAATCAACTTGTAGCATGATCATACCACATGGATCCATTAATAAAATAATTTTAAATTAGGAATTCAACAGATTCAAGTACTCTTGATACAAAATATTTTTTCAATGTATATTCCCATCAATAGCTTTATTTTCCAACTGATATGCTTGATCATTGGATTCCCTATAACAATGCATAACTTGATAAGAAGAAAAATAATCTCTCCTGAGGGAAGCCCACTGCAGGGGACTCCGCAGAGTCAAACTGTGTCCTCACTAGTGTTTGGTCCTGCAAGGAAAGCTTGAAAAGAAGCTTCATAGGCACACCTGCAAAGCAACGTGTTAATCTACAGACCAAACATGTTAGGCTAGCTTGATGAAAAGGAGCTCTATAAGTTGCATTGTAGGACAATCATAGAAAAGATAGGTCTAATCAGGCTGCCCCCAAGCTAGAAACTAATAAATTAATTCAAGAGATCTTTCAAAGGGATCCATTGGGACCCCTTTAAGAGAAAAGGGTTCCACTCAAGGGAAAATTCACTTGAAAGATGTAGAGAAGAGAGGGGGTCCTTTAAGGAGGACACACATCTCTAAAACAAGTCATCACTGCCCCCAACATATAGGGGAGGAGAACCATGCAAGATACTTAGAGCATATAGGATAGAGGTAGACCTCGATATCACTTTTCATTTAAAGAATAGGTAGGTACATCAACAAATAAATGTGTGATGTCACCTGAATCAAGAAGTTGTTGTATTTTATCCTCAAAGGCCTTACATTCACTAGCGAAATGTCTAGGCACTCGATGGTATACACAGAAAGAATGCTTTTCTTTATCATGCTTTTGAAATTTTTTACATGTAGAAGAAAGAGTAATCAAGTGGGATTTTAGAAGCCTCAACAAAATATTCTCTTTCTTAGACAAAGAATGAGGAGCAGGAAGCAACCCTTTCTCTTGTGGAGAAAAGTTTGATTGCTCACAAGAAGAAGACATGAAGATAATAGACAATGGAGGATGAGGTTGAATGGAAATCATGTCAACATTCAATCGTAGTTTCTGCTTAGATTGTTCATTCGAGCAACCAAGCCTCAAATTACACTTATGAGGCACACATTCTATAGGGACATAAATTCCTTATTAATTACACCCACAACCTTTACACCCATAGCCATATTTAGACATAAGTAAAAAGCTAAGGCCATAACGTGTCTGCAAATCTTGAGAAGGAGGATCTTCATAGAGAGCATTATTCTAGCAATGGGGATTATACTCCTCTATGGGATCGCCATCAGCCTTCTTGATAGGACTTCCAACATTAGTCTCTTTAACAAAAGTGTGATCATCATCCTTAGGAGGGGGATCAATATTAAGAACATTAAAATTATTGCTAGCATTACCCCACCATGCAAAAGAATAATAATCTTTGATAGCAGGTTTGGATGATGTTATCAAAAGGTTTAAGTGGATTAGGGAAACTTTATATTCTCTAGTGAAGGATTCCATAAATTCTAGAGAACCCCAATCATCACCAAGACATGCATTTTCTTGAGAAGACGTAGAAGGAGTAGACTTAATATTTCTCACTTTAGAAGGATCTTCTTTAGGGACATCTATCTCAAGAGTATCCTTTGTAGTAGGTATTGCTAGAGTAAACATCGACACATTGGAAGACATTGAAGGAATAAGAGTAGGCACAACCAAAACTTGACCAACAACTACCATTTCACACAAGTGCATAGCCTTAGCATCAGCCTTGACTGTGAGTACTCGATTATTGCAAATGAACTTAATAGATTTATACAAGGTAGATGGGACTGCACCCATAGCATGAATCCATGATCTACCAAGAAGAATGTTATATGGTAATTTTTCTAATATAACATATACAAGGGTGGGTGAGGTAACAAGTCCCAATCTCAAAGGCAAGACTATCATGCCTAGGGCTTGTCGACTGACATTATTGAACCCATGAATGACAATAGAAGAAGTATTAAGAGAAGATGAATCAATATTAAACTTTGGAAATAGATCAATGCTATATATATTGAGTTCCAAACCAACATCAATGAGAGTACATTTGATGCCAATATTATAAATGTTAACTATAATAATTAGAGGATCCGCCTACTTCTTGACTTCCAAAGGTGGGAGTTCATATGGATAGAATGTAATATTTTTTGAATCCACATGAATATGAGTTATCAATGCATTAGCATCCACTAGACTAGCAGAGGAAGGCAAGAGGGTCTTTTGCAAGGCTTCCTGAACCATACCTTGGTAAATCAGAGTAGAGTGAAGCAAGTCCCACAATGAGATCTTATCTAAAGTAAATCGAAGTTTCTCAACAAGATTGTAATCACTGGGTGCTTTACTCATAGGTTTAGGAGCTTGAAGAAGGTGTGGTTGTTTATCCATTCTATTTTTATAAGTATGGGCTACTACTCTATAAGAGGGAGCCATATAAATATCAAGAGAATCGCTATCAAATGGGACACCATCAATAGAAAAAATCCTTTTAGGAGAAGGATTGGCTAGATTCAGGTAAATGGCCAGTCTCTTAGGCATTTGAGGGGCAACAAAGACATAGATTACATTTACAAAATCATCACAACTAGTGAAACAATTATTTGAAGAAACATGCTCAACATCTATCCTTGGAGGATCTGATGAGAGTGGAGCTGTATCATTTACTAATACATCATCTCTAAAAGAAAGTGCATCAGAGCAAAGATGGGACTCATCATTCACAAATGCAACGTCTCTAGAAGAGAGTGAATTGGGATAAAGAATATATTCACCATTCACTAATGCATCATCTCTAGAAGAGAGTGCATTGGAATGAAGGGTAGATTCATCATTCAAAAATGCATCTCTAGAAGAAAATGTGTTGGAATGAAGATAAGGTAGAGTAACATTAAGAAAAGCATCAATGATTTCATCCTCTTGCACCAAAATACCCTTAGAAGGAATTTCAGGAGAAGGATCAACAAAGAATAATAATAAAGGATACAAGAACTCACTTTCACATGCTTGTAAGAGAACTCCTTGAAGCCTCTTAACCAAGATGGAAAGAGATAGAAGGAATATAGATAGAAAATACATTTTGAAATAGATATATAGACATGTTGGCCGATCTAGAGCAATCCAAGGGTGACAGAACTAAGAAAAATCAAAAATATTGATTTTCAGATTTTTTCAATATTTTCTCGGTTCTAGTAATTTGCATTTTTGAAGGTCTTCGAAGAAAAATTTGGGGTCAAAACTTGTGTCAATCCATGAAATTTGGCTTTCGAAGGCACTATATTTTAGGGATTGAATTAGTCTTTTTGGAGACCTTTCCAATGACGCAAACAGTTCTAAATTTCGAGCACTAAGTCAAAAGTTATAACCCCAAAAATTTGGGGTAAATAAATTCCTAGTTTTTTGAAAGATATTGTGATTCATGTCGGGTTCACCAAAATTTAGAGAAGGGGGATTCACTACTCATGAGTCTCTTTATTCTCAAGATATTCCCAAGGGGCGCACTGCCCTAAAATACCTCAAGGAACAAAGCGAGAGTTCTAGAATCAAAAAGAGTAAATCACAAAGGTTTTTTGGACAAACTAATGAGCTCTCGGCCAAAGGATGGTAGCACAGAATAAGGAAAAAAACGTGACATGCTAGCATCCCAAAGGCTCGTTGGAATCTCGTACAGATTGGAAAGTGAGAATATCACAAAAAATAGCTAAATGATCACTAACAATCGGATTGATAAGAACTTATGGAATGCAATAAAATGGCAGAATGTGATAAAACTGAAATAAAATAGAAATGATAAAGAAAGAGAATGAAATATAGAAACTACTCACAACAACCCATGTAATGAAGCCTCCAGCATGTGAAAATCTTGAATAGCTACATGCGTAAGATCTGGAGAAAATGTTGGGGTTGTATAGGGGGTTGTTTTAGTCAAACCCTCATTTTGGTGTTCCCACCTCCATGAACAGCTAGATAGATAGAGAGAAATGAACAAAGGAGTGATAAAATCAATCCTTGCTCAAGGATGAGAACTCATATTAAAAATGAAGATGAAATTGATAGGGAATATTATAAATACCAATATGCTCGCAAGCACAAGGTAAGAGAGATTTCAGCTACAAGGATTAAGGAAGCCAAGGAGAAGGACAAAGAGTTAGCTGCAAGAGTTAAGAGGGTTGCAAGGATTACTGAGAGCTTGAAAGAGTTGTAAAAAAGAGCTTGATAGTGCTACTGTAGCAAGCAAGGAGAGCTATGCAAATAAGATAGTAAGAGAAAGATAGGAGAATTTCCAAGACATAAGCCAAGAAGGAGAAGGCCAAATGAGTTGAAAAGACAAATTTTAAAGAGGGAAAAGAAGCTTCCTGGGCATTTACAAGGCGTCCCAAGTTGTTACCACTGAAAAAACTCACTAACAAGTGGTAAAAATGCTCAGAAATGGTCGTTTGAACATTGAAATATCATGGGACGCTAGCTCAGCACGTGGAGATCAATGTGGCATGCTATTGTCCAGACACATCATGCCCCCAGGCTGAAGACTTACAAAACAAACACATTAGAAAAGTAATACCTGCATAAGACAACAATGTTAGAACATAAAAAAAATTACATCATGGGGTTAGAACATATATACACACACACAAGAACACAACAAACTAAAGGATTTGAGTCAGCAAAGTGAAGGAGACCTTGATGTAAGAGGTTGTCTCAGTACTATGTGTCATACCCAAATTAAAAAATAACATAGAAGAATTCTAAAACAAAGAGAAGAATGTAAGGATTGATCACTTCAAGAGAAGAATGCACCCAAAAGTTAGGGAAGCAATCGATATTGAAGACATAAAGAGCATATACTCAAGATGAAGAAGATGTAAATCTTCGATCTGGTATACACAATTAAGAAGAGAGAATTTAAGAGAGAGATGGGGAAGCTAGAAAGGAATGAAAATTCCAAGAGAGATGGCTTCACAAATCCCCGAACCCAAGGAGTGTTGAACAAATGCACCACATATTTGTAGATCTGCGGAAGGCGAACAAAAGGTTGTGTATGTACTCTCTCCTACAGAGTTGAACAAACTGTACTGGAGGCCCGTAGACCAATAGTGAACAAATCCCACAAGATGAAAGTGCTTTATAGATCCTCAAACTTGCAAAGATACTTAGAGCATACAGGATAGAGGTAGACCTCGATATCACTTATCATTTAAAGAAGAGGAAAGTGCATCAACAAATAAATGAGTGATGGCACCTGAATTAAAAAGTTGTTGTATTTTATCCTCCAAGGCCTTACATTCACTAGCAGAATGGCTAGGAATCGATTGTATCCATAGAAAAAAATATTTTTCTTTATCATGCTTATGAAATTCCTTACGTGTAGGAGAAGGAATAGTAATCAAGTGGACTTTTAGAAGCCTCAACAAAATATGATCTTGCTTAGACAAAGAATGAGGAGTATGAAGCAACCCTTTCTCTTGTGGAGAAAAGTTTGACTACTCACAAGAAGACATGAAGATAGTACACAATGGAGGATGAGGTTCAGTGAAAATCATGTCGACATTCAACTACAATTTTTGTTTAGATAGTTTATTCAAGCAACCAAGCCCCAAATTATGATTATGAGGTGCACATTCTATAGGGAGCTGAATTATTGTTCATTATGCCCACAACCTTTATCCCCATAGCCATATTTAGAGATAAGTTTAAAGCTAGGGCCATAACATGTCTACAAATCTTGAGGAGGATCTTCATAGAGAGCATTATTCTAGAAATGGGGATTATACTCCTCTACAGGATTGGAATCGACCTTCTTGAGAGGACTGCCAACATTATCCACTTTAACAAAAGCGTGATCATTTTCCTCGGGAGGGGGATCACATTAAGAACATTAAAATTATTGCTCACATTACCCCGCAATACAAAATAATAATAATCTTTGATAACGGGTTTGGACGATGTTATCAGAAGGTTTAAGTGGATCTAGGTGACTTTATATTCTCTAGTGAAGGATTTCGTAAAGTCTAGAGAGCCCCAATCATCGCGAAGACATGCATTTTCTTGAGAAGAGGTAGAAGGAGCAGACTTAAGATTTCTCACTTCAGAAGGATCTTCTTCAGGGACATCTATCTCAAGAGTATCCTTTGTAGTAGGTACTACTGGAGTAAACACCAACACATTGGAAGACACTAAAGAAATAAGAGTAGGCACAACCAAAACCTGACCAAGGGATTCCATTTCATATAAGTGCATAGCCTTAGGGTCAGCCTTGACATTGAATTCTCGATTATTGTAAATGAACTTCTTAGATTTATGCAAGGTAGATGGGACTACACCCATAACATGAATCCTTAGTCTACCAAGAACAAGTTTATATGGTAATTTTTCTAACACAACATATACAAGGGTGGGTATGGTAATGGGTCCCAATCTCAAACGCAAGACTATTGTGCCTAGGGCTTGTCGAGTGACATTATCGAACCCAAGAATGACAATAGAAGAAGCATTAAGAGAAGACGAATCAATATTAATATTAGACAATAGATCAATGCTACATAAATTGAGCATTGAACTAGCATCAATGATTGTACATTTGATGTTGATATTATTAATGTTAACTATAAACATTAGAGGATCTGCCTGCTTCTACACTTCTAGAGGTGGGAGTTCCTATGGATAGAACGTAATATTCAGCGAATATGTATGAATATGAGCTATCAATGCATTAGCATCTTCTGGCCTATTAGAGGAAGGCAAGAGGATCTTTTGCAAAGCTTCCTGAAGCATACCTTGGTAAACTGAAGTAGACTGAAGCAAGTCCCATAGTGAGATCTTAGTCGGAGTAACTCAAACTTGCTCAACAAGATCGTATTCACTGGGTGCTTTGCTTGTAGGTTTAGGAGCTTGAAGAAGACTTGGTTATTTATTCATTCTATTCTTATAAGTATGGGCTACCACTCTATAAGACGGAGACATAGAAAGATCAAGAGAATCACTATCAAATGGGACACCATCAATAGAACAAATCCTTTTAGGAGAAGGACTAGTTGGAGTTGTTAACTACTAGAGTTGCACCCTAGCTAAGCTGCAATATTTAACAAGGTTAAGCTGCTGGACTTAGCACTCTAGAGAAACATGGAATCACTCCTAGGTCGTGGGTTACCTAAAAAATGGAGTGAATCTCTAGATGAGGTTGGCTCCTAGTTGGTTATCACCTAAACTACTGATTTTGAAGAGGAAAAGGGAAAAGAAAAGCTTAAAAATGAAAAGTGAAACTAAAAAATGAAAGGATGATACACCAAACTGATGAGGATTATGAAATCTCAACTTTGTTTACACTTAGCTACCAAATGACAGAAAAATGAATTTGCACAACTTGTTACAATAAGTTTCTACATAATTACTTAACGAAAGGGCCAAAATACAATAACTAGAAAAGGGAAGGTAAACTTCACAATTGAAAAGCTATATGCATTTCTTAGGCATGATTAGTAACTTGCACAAACTTACATTTGAGAAAAGGTACAACTTCATGAGACAGAGCTAGAAGGAAATTTGAAGAATTTCACAAAGAGCTTGATCAATCATTCAACATACACAAGACTGCAAGAACAAAAAGGAAAGAATTTCATCACCAGAAATAACCAAGGTATCCTCTGTATTCCATACCCAAGAGTTACAAAGTATGCTCCAAACTGTACCAGGACTTCAAAATTCACTAAGTACAAAAAACTGCAAATCTTAACTAACTCCAAAATGAGTCAAAAATGAGAATATCACTCAACCCCAAGTGGTTGCACCAAAATAGGAATCACCAACTAACTTGGGTCGAATCCCTCAAAGAAGCCAAAACTTGAGCCACTAGATTCCCTCCCCTAGATTCTTGCAATTCCTCCAACAAGATGCATAAATGTTCCTACATGCATGGATACATGTTTATAAACTGCTTCTCAACTTCACTATATACTCTCCATTTGTTTTCAAGGAATAACTTTCACTACTTTATTTTGCATTCAAATAACATTTAAGCCTAAGTGATTTATAAAACATCACTAAGACTTAATGTTTTACATTTTAAAAGGAATGCAAAATTTACACAAGGCCAAAGATTCAGCCACAAAGAAGTCAAAGCAAAGATTTAAAAAGTCACAAGGACTTAACATATTGCATATGCAATCTTATTTAGCCTAAACTCCACGAGCTCAATAATTTACCTTTCATTTATTTAATAAAAACTTAGGCAAAAAATTCCTAAACTTTCATCAGCATGTAGGATTATGAAAACCCTAAAAACAAAAGGAAAAATATGAAAACATTTACTTCATTTGCATTGAAGCTTCACAAAGAAGCTTGACCGCTGCCAATGAGGGTTTCTATAGAGTTTTGGATCTTGACCATGGTGAAATCCGCAACTTCGGAAGCAACTCCTTTGTCAAAATTTATCGATTTTCCAATTAGACAGGCTAGTAAGTTGTTTTTTGGAAACAATACTAAGAGAAAATCTCCATTTTTACTAATTTGGGGCCTTTATGGCCACGGCTCCTATAGCCATCTTCTAATACATTTGCATATGGTTTATCCCCTATTACTTTCTCCTTTATTTTACTACAGAGATTTCTCTTCGAGCCCTGAGGAAACATTTTCATAGGGGGTTTTGACGTCATACAAAGACATTTTCACTACATTTTCATTCAAAAGAAAACTCCAGGTGAGCCTTTGAGGGTATTTTAATCATTATATCTCATTTTCTGAAGAATAAAATAGCTCATTTTGAGCCATAATAGAAAGAGATGTGTATACTTTATAGATTTTCACACTCCCATTGATGTTTCTTGTTTCAATCTTGAAGAACATATGACATTTTTTTATAGAAAAAATGAAGCATAACCAAAATAGGCCGCGGCCACATCCCTCACTGTAGGTCATAAAACACCATTTTCAGCAATGGTCAACCGTTGAGATGAAAACTTTGAGCTTAAAACACAAAAACCAAAGTTGGTTTGTATGCATTGTGGAAACAAAAGTCTCCTCCTGTAGATTTTATTTTTTCATGTACTTAAATAAGGAGAATGTTATATCCTCTGTATATTTCAGTTTCCCTTTTGAATCCCCAAATGGATCTTGGATTCTACAGAGAGAAGCATCTGGGTTTCAAACCCGAGTTTCATTTCTTGCTCCATCTCTATATTTTTGTTCGAGGGTTTATTTCATTTGAAAACCCTACTCCCTTAAATGGTAGTAGCTCGGCCTGGTATTCCTTTGGGTATGTGTTCTTCAATCATTTTGAAAACCCTCAGCCTTTACTACTCTATTATTCTACATGCTGCACTTGGCTCTATGCTCGAGATGCTTACATACTTCGCATTTCTTGCCTTAAATATTTTATGGAGAGTTTGTGTATTTCTTGTAACCTCCCATTTTTTCACACATTCTAGACCCATTTTGATGTTTAGGGTTTTACTGTAGCTCTTTGAGTTCTTTGTTCTTTCATTTACTGTTCTAGGTTTTTACCTGCATTCACCATGCTGAGAGTTCAACTCTATATATACATTTTATATCCTTCTATTTTGTAACTTAGGAACTTAGAGGATTTACCCCCCCTACTGTAGCCATGAACCCTCACTGTGAGTTTCACTTTGTGTATCTAAATTTCATAAAAAATCCTCTGCATATTTTAGTTTTTTTTTTTAGATACAAAACCTACATATGATCCCATCTCATGAAATCTGGGTTGAGGATTTCCAATTCCTTAACTAATCATTATCTCTCAGCCCCCGTATTTCACATTGTAATAGGTTTCTTGTTGGAGCTCATCTTCATTGTCAGTGGTTGTGCCTCTTTTCATACACAGAACAGGACTTTCAGTGAGCATCTGAACTTCATTTTCCATACCTAGAACATACTTTCCATCCTTCAACTTAGTTCCCCCATCTTCAAAGACAAACCTTTCAACATTGTAGATTTTCAATATAAGTATGAGTTTGTAATGCTTTCCTCTCTTCACAATGACTAAAAGAAGATAATGTTGTCTTGTTTGTAGAAAATGTATATACACTATCACTTTTGCACTGTTCCTTTAATTGCCATCATTTAAGTGTAACTTTGATATTATTTACAGTTTATATGCGATCATGTTCATTGTTTATGTTCTTCAATGCCCATGTCTCTATAGACTATTAATCATTATTCATGATTTATTCACAACTGAGCTTCTACAAATACTGTCAAACTTATTCAAACTATTCATGTTATCCATGATATATTATGGGAATATTATCCTGAACCTCCACTGATTTTGATCAAGAGCAAGCTTTTCCTTTTTACATATTGTTTCAGCATGCATTCTTCCATTTTTTCAGGTTATGCTTAATTGTGAAATTCAAATAGATGACCACTCTCTCATTATCCATTATCTGATGCATAAGATGTCATTTGTTCAATCATTTTCTTGATTTTCTTTATCAACTTATATGAAAAGGAGAGCTTCAACCTCATTGTGAACTTTTCCTTTGCTGTCAACTACAGGCAATCATGCATTTTTGGAAATTTCCTTTCAAAACGCCATACCCTACCCTATCTCTGCATAAATGAGGATTTGTATTGTTTCACTCATAGCATTTTCTCTTCTTTTATAGCTCATGAAATATGTGATATACACATAAGTAGTATCACCCTTGTTTTGGATGGCTTATGACCTGATCATTAGATGGCAATAAATATTATCCTTTTTCTGAATTTTTTGATCTTTTGGAGAGTGGGGTTGTGTCCTACACTGTACTTTTCATTGAGAGATAGAGACTGCACAATTGCCTCTTTAAACACCATTTGACAGAAAGTGACTACTACCTTATTATGTTCAAGGTTGTTCTCTTTTCCAAAGCATGGTGTATTAAATCATAGTGGTTGTCCTAAGTCATAGAATTTCCTCTCTCATAAAACCAAGCATGACTCTTATAAACACATATACATGTGACTGTTGTATCTTCATGAAATAATACATCTATGCATTTTTGTAAATTGTTTTGACACTAAAGATTGCATACACTCTTTATGATTTTTCCTGAACAAGTACATGTTACTTGTGACAGTGACAAATATCTCACTATCACAAATGTTGTGCACTTGTTTGAGTGAACCATAAAGAGATAAATTATCAAATACGTATCTTTCAATGCCTCTTTAAAGCACAACAAGGTAGCACACTAGGCTCAACCCTTGTGGGAGCCACATTTTAACCCACGTGCTGAAATTAAATGAATCAAAATAGTAACATTACTTTTTCTATACCTACACATGAAGCAAACAAGTTAGAAAAATAAATGCATATTTTGGATGTGTTTGATGACTTCATTGTTCTCTTTTGCATCCAAGGTTTGCATGCTTGTTTAATGCAATTGGAGATCATTTTATATGTTCATGGGTGCTTGTACATGTAATGTGAGAGACCTTGATTGCTCTAACACCGTTTTATCACTCAGATGCAGGAACTAGGAGCAGCATGGAACTTAGGAGGACACAAAGCAGCAAGGTAGAAGTCAAAGCAAGCCAACACACACTAAACCAGTTGTTCAAGCAATGACTAGCCTCTTTCCTTACATGTGCATTATATTTTTACCTATCAATGTATATACTTTTCTTCTTTACATTGAACAAGTTAGTCTCACAACTTGTGTGAGACAATATGCACTTTTAATATCAATAAAGATTACTTTTCAGAAAATATTTGAGTCAATATTTCCTATATTACATGCACTTGTATAAATGCAATAGTCTATTAATGTAATATTTTGATTTCTACTTATGCACCTGAATGTAATGTAGGAAAGATTAAGAAATGTACCTTTCTTTCAATTTTAAAACAAAAAGCTCAACCTGATTGAGCTAATAGTGAAATTAGGTAACATTTCTTTGGTGACATCTGCTATATGTTTGCCTGCTAAACATGAAGACCAGTTACCTAGGCTATTCATTGGGCACGGGGTCACTCAGAAACTCAAAATAGATCTAAAAGAAACTTTATTCAATGTTGTAACTCAACAGAAACAACTTAGAACACCTTGAAAACTTATTGAAAACAAAGTTGCAGCACGAAAACTACCTAACTGTGTTGAAAATCACTTAGGGAATCTGAAAACAATAGCTAAACTAAGGTGCAACAACACTTATTGAAAGAAAAAAATCCTAAACTAGCATATTTGATATAGATCAAACCTCAAAGTAGCATTTGAGGTGTATCCCATTGACAGGGATAGGCAGAATCTCTCCATCCATCTTTAATAATTGGAATTCATTGTGCTCCTTGCACTCTGTTATGACAAATGGGTGACTCCAAAAGGTATCAAACATAGTGTGCTTTCTTAGCATGCTTTTCAATTCATCCCATTTGAGTACAACATCACTCTCCCTAAAAACTATGGGAGTTTCCTTCTTATCAAAGACTATTTTAGTTTGGATTTGATGATACTCCAAAGACTTCATAGCTTTGTTCCTTGTCTCCTCTAGCTCCATGAGTTGAGCATACCTAACTGCTAATGGGTCCTACTCTTTAAACATTTCCAACTAATGCATAATATCAAGAGTTGGAAACTCTACAAAGGAAATCTTGCATCCTTACCATAAACCAATACATATGGAGAATTTCCAATAGACCGTTTGGGATTTATTCTATCTATCCATAAGGTATATTTCAGCTTGGTGTGCAAAGCTCTCTGATTGTCCTCCATCATCCTTTTAATGATTCTTATCGGGTTCTTGTTTGTTGATTCAGCCAAGCCATTACCTTGAGGGTAATAGCTTGATGAAGTGTTCAAGTATATGTCATTCCTGATAGCCCAATCACTCAATCTGAGTCCCAAAAAAGCTAAGGCATTATCTTAGATAATTGATTCAAGAACCCCAAATCTGGTTGTTAAATCATCATAAAATTTCAAAATAGCATTTTCATTGGCTTCTTTGAAAGCCATTGCCTTAGTCCACCTTGTGAAATAATCGGTAGTAGTAAGTACCCACCTGTGCCCTACACTAGAAGGTGGGTTTATGGGTCCAATAAAGTCAATTCCCCATCTCATGAAGGGTCGTTCCACTTGAATTGGCTGCAAAGGTAATGCTGGAAACCTTTATTTTCTTGCAAAAATTGCACACTTTACACATTTCCTAGCCCATGCATGGGCATATTTAAACATGCTTGGCCAATAGTAGCCAGCTCTCATTATTTTCCATGCAATTGTTCTTGGGGAAAAATGACCCCTTGCAGTTCCATCATGGAACTCATGAAGCACTTTATCTACCTAATCTTGATCAATGCATCTTAACAACACACAATTCAGGTCTTTTCTGAAAATAACATTGTTAATCAACATATAAGGAATAGACTGCAATCTGAAGTATCTCCTCTTTGCCTTGTCCAAACCTAGTGGAAACTCACGAGTCTGCAAAAAGTGAGTCATGTCATGAACCCAACTTGCACCTAATATAGGTGCAACATTCTGATATTGATCATTAGTGATTAAAGCAGCCTTTGTTTCTATTTTCTCCATTTTTAGATCATGCAACTAGCTGCTCACACAATCCCTTCCCTCTTACGAGCTTAGTGACCTTAATATCTATATCATATTCCATAATTTCGTGATCCAGCTAGCCCTCTTTTCATTCAGGTCCTTGCTTAGCAGAAACTCCTTCACGCTTGGGTGGGAAACCATCAAATGTATCTTATTGTTGGAAATCAAAGGCTTAAATTTTTTCAAACTTCTAATTATAGCTAGAACATGTTTCTCCACAAATGAATACCTATGTTCATAATTTTCCAATCCTTGGCTAAAAAGGGCAATGGACTATTCTAAGCCCTCATTATTCTATTATACTAGCATTGTAGAAACATAATCTATGCTCCCAAAGGCATACAAAATGAATTCTTTTGAAAAATATGGGTTTACCAGTGTAGGAGCTAATGCTAAAGCCTCCTTAATAGCTTCAAATTTGTGTTTGGCCTCCCTAGTCCAACTAAATCTTGCATTCTTCTTTAACATAGTAGTCAATGGTCTCAAAAGGTTTGCAACATCTGGAATAAATCTTCTCAAAAAATTAATTCTGCTAAGGAAGCTTTGTAGCCCTTTTTTGTGATTTGGTAAAGGCAGCTCTAAAATGGCTTTCACTCTCTCAGGATCAATGGTGATCCCCTATTTTGACACTATGTGTCCTAATAGCTTACCTTCATGAACAAAAAAGATACTCTTTTTGGGATTGAGAGATATCCCATATTATCTACATCTTTCAAACACTTGTTTTAAATGCAGCAAATGTTCATCAGCATTTTTAGAGAATACTGTTACATCATCCAGATAAATGAGCACAATTTTATTAATTAAATCTTGAAATTCCATGTCTATAGCCCTTTGAAAAGTGGCTCTAGCATTGGACAGGTCGAAAGGAATTCTCTTATAGGCCATAGTGCCTCATTTTGTTGTAAATTCAGTCTTGTGTTAGTCCTCTTCTTTGACCAATACCTGGTTATAACCAGAATATCCATCAAGTAGGGAAAATCTCTCCAAACCAGCAACAACTTGAAGGATCTACTCCATAGAGGGCAGCAGGTAATGATCCTTCAAAGAAGCCCTATTAAGGTCTCTGAAATCCACACAAAGCCTAATCTCCCCATTTTTCTTTCTAACTGACACAAGTTTAGAAACCCAAGAGGTATGTTTGATTGGAAATATAATACCTCCTTCAACTAGCTTGGTTAACTCTTTAATCATAAGAGGTTTTAGTTTTGGGTTTAAAGGTTCTTTTTTGTCTCACAGGCTTTGCATTAGGTTCTAATTCTATTGTATGTTCAGAAATTCTAGGATCAAATCCTTTCAAATTAGAATAATCTCACGCAAAAACATCCTGAAAATCTTGACATAAAGCAACAAAAGCATGCCTATCTAATTGTGAACAGATTTTCCCTATTTTGAGAAGCTTACCTTAAAAAATATTCGGCTCTTCATAATGCTCCTCTCTAATCTAAATGCTGGTTTTATTCCTTTTAAGCTGATCATCAGTGCTTAGAATGGACTCTAATGTAACTAGGACCCTAGGTAGCTTATTCATTCTCAGCTAGATAATTTGATCCTCATATTGTTGTCTAAGTTTCCCTTGATTTACAACAGTAAATTGATCTTCCTCAAGTAGAAAACTTAAAACCTACTCATCACTTTCAAAGACTTTCCAGTGAACATTATTGTCAAGAATAGAGGACCTAACTATAACTAACATATTATTGTACCTTCTCTTTTCTAATCTCATTGGGTATGTCAAACTAAGCACCAATTGTAGCCAATCTATCTACGTGCTTATTTTGAATCTTAGGGATTGAAATTAGATTAAAGGCATTGCATTGAACTCCTCTATCATATCCCATACCCTATGCTTATAATATTTCAAAGCATCATTTTTTGTTACATTTAATCCTCTCACCTAGTTGAAAATCAATTCGTTGTCCCCAAATACCTGCAAGAATCTTATTCCTCTTTTCATTGCCCATTCCAAGCCCTAAATCAGGCCTTCATATTCGAAAGTATTGTTAGAACAAGAAAAAACAAATCTGAAAGCACCATAATATTTATCACCTTGTGAGATACCAACATTGTACCCCCACCAGCTCTATTTCTACTTCTGGAGCCATCAAAATACATTCTCCACAGCTCATCTTGTTGTTATATCTATTATTATACCTTCTTTTCAAGATTTGGCATCTTTGTTTCTGGTTCATGTAGCACATAAAAACCCAAACCAGTCAGCTAAATGTATTCATTTGGATTATCCACAATATTTTATGTTTCCCACTTGTTTAGCAACACCTCTAGTATACTTTTAGCTTGTAGTTCTTGTGTAGCAGCAAGCTCACTGTCTTCAAAAATAACACAGTTAGCATTAACTGCAATTGGTACATAAGGTTCAATGTGATCCTTAGTCAGTGACTCTGATTTTATTGTCACTTTTGTCCCATACCTAGTCTAAAAAGCATATGAGACCAATCAGAGGACAGATAACCTCCTATTTTAGCAATGAAGTCCCTTGATAAACATAGGGCAAAGAATTGAGGTAAATCAATAACAAATACATCCTAAGGGATTGAAAAATTTGGATAGGCATGTAATGTGAGACCTAATTCTTTAATAACACCCACAATATTAACTGTTGTCCCATCTAATTGGAGTACCCCCTTTTCAAGGGGCTGATATTTTAGTCCTAATTGGTCTGCAATCTTTTTTGGCATGATTGAACTACTGGCTCCACTATCAACCATACAGTTATGCACTAGTTTGTGCCATACAATCAAAGAAACATAGAAAGGAGGGGGTTTGACACCATTTTCTGGCTCTTTACTTGGTTATTTACTTTTCTGTTTATTTTGATGTTTATCACTATCTTGGGGTGTATTCGTAAAAACAACTTTAACTGGATCAACTGAAACATCATTAGACACTCTCTTTTCAGTCAAAGCAGATTGTAGCAATTATATTTGGCCTTGGATAGCTAAAGAGTTCCACATGGAAATTGTCACATTCATTTTTTTCATATTTTCAAAAATGTTGAAGGGGGCAGCAAAATTCACCTTTTGTTGTGTCCTTGTAGCAACAGGTTCTATTTGCAAGTGAGGTTGCTCCTTGGCAGCAACTTGTGTATTCCTTTGCAAAATGTGGGGTACTTGAGATGTGGATAGTTTTGCAGCACCTTTTCCTTTATTTGATGACTTCTCAAGTTCAAAATCCCTTTTCTTGGATCTTGTATTTGTTGCAATTGGAGAATCATCATTTTTTACTTCACAGAATTCCTCACCCTGCCAATTTAGAAAGGTAACATCACTTGTGGATTGAATTTTCTATTGTCGAGATCCATCATTAGGTTCATTAGGCTGTGAACTTGAAGCATTTTTCACCATTAATACTTGGTTGATGACCCCATTCAAACAAGTGCCTTGGTTGTGGGGCTAATTGCACAGAAAAAACCATTCATAATTTGCTACAAGGTTGTTTTGAACATGAACAAGCTCCTTAATAGCACTAATTGGAGCTGGGTTATAGGGTTGAAAAGGTCTTGGATTCACATTCTATCTTGGACCCTAATAATTTCCTTGATAAGGCTACCTATTCCCCTAATATTGCTAACCTTGACCTTGATTTTGTTGATAGTATGGTTGTTTACTCTGAGACTATTACTTCTCTAAGTTCACTAGTTTATTACCAAAAGTATGGAGTAAAATTTTGATTTCATGTAGCTCTTGAGATGAACTTGGAACAACAGTTCCTTGACTAAAAGAAAGTTTGACAACATTTGGTAATGCTGGTGTAGTTGTTAAAGGTGCTAAAGGTGGAATTTGTAAAGGCATGGAAGGTTGAATATCTGGAAAGATGGGAATTGGAGGTCTGGGAGCTATTCTTCTAGCCTGAATAAGACTACTTTCAGCACTAATTGCTATGTCATAAGCTTGAGGTAATTTATTCCCGCCCATGGACTGAATCATGATAGCAATTTCATTATGTAAAGCCCTCAAATAATATAGGAAAGCATAATTAGGAGAAGGCCTTACTATTTCAGGAATTTTATACCATGTCTTCTAAAAATGAAAATTGAAGTCTGTCATTTGCTCTTGAGGAGCCCTTTTGATAGTTGTAAGTTGTTCTACCAGTGACAAATGGTCTGACTTGTCTTGAAATTGCTTATGTAACTTATCTCCCAATTCATCCCAAGTTGTTATAGACCTAACTTGTAGAACCCTGAACCATTGTAAAGCTTTACCTTTCAATGAAGCTGCAAGTAACCTAATAGCTACAGTCTCTTGAGTTATATGATGAACCCCACACAAAGAGGCCACATCTTTGATATGCTCAATTGGGGTTGTTTGATCCTCACCCATAAAAACTGGTAAACTCTTTAAGGCAGCCATGGGTATGTCATCATGTTGTGCAAGGTTTAATGGACTGCCTCCATCAAAAGCCACAAATGGCTAATTCCTTACCATTTGAATAGCTGGAGGTGGATTAACTTGGGTTGGAATAACAGGAATATAAACTGAAGGTACAACTGAACTAATTGATAATGCTGGTATAAAAATTGGTGAAGTTGAATGAACACTCTTTGAAATAGGAGTTCTCTTAACAGACCTACTCTTCCTTCTAGGTGGAGACAATTGTAAATACTCAAATTTATCTGAACTTATGGTTTGAATCTTTTTCATAAAAGTGATACAACACTGGTTTACTTGTCCTATTCTCAGTGGAAGTCGCCAGATATGCAAAAACTACCTCTTAAAGGCTTGAAAATTCTGGTTGCATATCAGAACCAACAATGACTATGTAATTTGTAAACTGTTAGATTCGATAGTCCCACCAGGCATGCCAAAACTCTTAACTACTAGAGTTGCACACTAGCTAAGCTGCAAGATTTAACAAGGTTAAGTTACAATACTTAGCACTCCAGAGAAACATGGAATCACTCCTAGGTTGTGGGTTACCTAACAAATGGAGTGAACCTTTGGATGAGGCTGGCTCCTATTTGGTTATCACCTAAACTACTAATTTTGCAGAGGAAAAGGGAAAAGGAATGCTTAAAAATGAAAAGAAAAACTGAAAAATGAAAGGGTGATACACCAAACTGATAAGAATTATGAAGTCTCAACTTTGTTTACACTTAGCTACCAAATGACAGAAAATTGAATTTGCACAACTTGTTACAATAAGTTTTTGAATAAATATTTCACTAAAGGGCCAAAATACAATAACTAGAAAAGGGAAGGTAAACTTCACAATTGAAAAGCTATATGCATTTCTTAGGCACGATTAGTGACCTAGAAAAAATTACATTTGTA
Source organism: Sequoia sempervirens (assembly GCA_007258455.2). Classification (NCBI taxonomy): domain Eukaryota; kingdom Viridiplantae; phylum Streptophyta; class Pinopsida; order Cupressales; family Cupressaceae; genus Sequoia; species Sequoia sempervirens. The sequence goes on along the minus strand of VDFB02355229.1, from coordinate 56,492 downwards.
GAAAAGGTACAACTTCATGAGACAAAGCTACAAGGAAATTAGAAGAATTTCACAAAGAGCTTGATCAATCATTAAACATACACAAGACTACAAGAACAAAAAGGAAAGAATTTCATCACCAAAAATAACCAAGGTATCCTCTGTATTCCATATCCCAAGAGTTACAAAGTATGCTCCAAACTATATCAAGACTTCAAAAGTCACTAAGTACGAAAAACTACATAATCTTAACTAACTCCAAAATGAGTCAAAAATGAGAATATATCACTCAACCCCAAGTGGTTGCACCAAAATAGGAACCACCAACTAACTTGAGTCAGATCCATCAAAGAAGCCAAAAATTGGGCCACTAGATTCCCTCCAAAACCAATTCCAATATGTGGGAAAAGTGGGTTTGACCATGCAAAACCACCCCTAGATTCTTGCAATTCCTCCAACAAGATGCATAAATGTTCCTACATGCATGGGTACATGTTTGTAAACTACTTCTCAACTTCCCTATATGCTCTCCATTTGTTTTCAAGGCATAACTTTCACCACATTATTTTGCATTCAAATAACATTTAATCCTAATTGATTTATAAAACATCACTAAGACTTAATGTTTTACATTTTAAAGGGAATGCAAAATTTACACAAGGCCAAAGATTCGGCCACAAAGAAGTCAAAGAAAATGTTTAAAAAGTCACAAGGACTTAACATATGGCATATGCAATCTTATTTAGCCTAAACTCCATGGGCTCAATAATTTACCTTTCATTTATTTAATAAAAACTTAGGCAAAAAATGCCTAAACTTTCATCAACATGTAGGATTATGAAAACCCTAAAAACAAAAGGAAAAAGATGAAAATATTTACTTCATTTGCATTGAAGCTTCAGGAAGAAGCTTGACTACCGCCAACGAGGGTTTCTGTAGAGTTTTGGATCTCGACCATGGTGAAATCCGCAACTTCTGAAACAACTCCTTTGTCAAAATTTATCAATTTTCCACTCAAATAGGCTGGTAAGTTGTTTTCTGGAAACAATACTAAGAGAAAATCTCCATTTTTACTAATTTTGGGCCTTTATGGCTGTGGCTCCTATAGCCTTCTTCTAATACATTTACATATGTTTTGTCCCCTATTGCTTTCTCTTTTTATACTACAGAGATTTCTCTTTGAGCCCTAAGGAATTATTTTCATAGCGGGTTTTGAGGTCATATAGAAGCATTTTCACTGCATTTTCATTCAAAAGAAAACTCTAGGTAAGCCTTTGAGGGCATTTTAATCATTATATCTCATTTTGTGAAGAATAAAATAGCTCATTTCGAGCCATAATAGAAAGAAATGTGTATACTCTATAGATTTTCACACTCCCATTGTTTCTTGTTTCAATCTTGAAGAACATATGACATTTTTTATAGAAAAAATGAAGCATAACCAAAATAGGTCATGGCCACATCCCTCACTATAAGACATAAAACACCATTTTCAGTAGTGGCTGACCATTGAGATGAAAGGTTTGAGCTTAAAACACAAAAACCAAAGTCGGTTTGTATGCATTGTGGAAACAAAAGTCTCCTCCTATAGATTTTATTTTTTCATGTACTTAAACAAGGAGAATACTATATCTTCTGTATATTTCAATTTCCATTTTGAAACCCCAAATGGGTCTTGGATTCTATAGAGAGAAGCATCTAGGTTTCAAACCTGAGTTTCATTTCTTGCTCCCTCTCTATATTTCCGTTTGAGGGTTTATTTCATCTTAAAACCCTACTCCCTTAAATGGCAGTAGCTCGGCCTAGTATTCCTTTGGGTATGTGTTCTTCAATCATTTTGAAAACCCACGGACTTTACTACTCTATTATTCTATAGGTTGTACTTGGCTCTATGCTAGAGATGCTTACATCAATGATAACTTTAAGAAACCCCCCTCAGAAAAATATATAAAATCCTGGTGAATCTTTCATTTTTTTAGGAAAAAATATTAATTTCTATTGGCGAATTTTTCCTTCTTTCAAATAATAATAATAATTTTAATGGTGATTTTTTTGACATCACTAAAAATTTTGTAGAATTTTTTAGTGAATCTTAAAAAATAATGGGAAAATGCATTAATTATGATGGCAAATACATCCAATCTAAAAATAATTCTCACAGAAAAGTAGGGGAAAAGGGTGGAAATTATTGATGGGTTTAAGAGGTAGACTATAATATTTACTTGCCACGATTGCTTTAAAATATAATATAATGGCCCTCATTGTATTTTGCAAGGTAAAATGTACCCATGATTTGTAATTCTCATGGTTCTTGAAACTTCTTTTTTATTGTTGATCTAAAGAACTTTGTTGTGCTATGTGAGGTAAAATGTACCCACAATCTATAATGCTCATGAGACCCAAAATTGTGGGCCTCATGAGCATTACAAATTGTGGGTACATTTTACCTTGTGGAATACAACAAGAGCCATTAGATTATATTATAAATCAACGGTGGAAACTAAAGATTAGAAATATGGTCCTAAAACAACTAATAATTATGATATATTATTGGTGAATTAATATTTATTTCTACTGTAATTTATAAAATTTAGGAAAATCTGATCTAATCATGTATCCAATATTGTGGCAAATTTTTGAGTTTAATTTTTTAATAAAATAATTTCTTTGGTGATTTAAATAAGACTATGATAAAATTTTGTAAAAATGTGGCCATTCAAGTCACATTATAGCTCAAACTATTAGCCAATTTTAGATTCCCAAATTTCAACTATTAGCCAATTGGCGAATATTAGCCACTAAAAAAATCACTGGGAGAGACTACCTAGGGTGCCTTCTTTGCAAGTCTGAGGACCTATAAAGTGCTTTCATCTTGTGAGATTTTTTCACCATTGGTCTACAAGCCTCCAATGTAGCTTGTTCAACTCTATAGGAGAGAGCACCTATAGAACCTTTTGTTCACCTTTCGTAGGTCTACAAATCTATGGTGCATTTGTTCAACTCTCCTTGGGTCTAAGGATCTGTGGAGCCATCTCTCTTGCAAATTTTCATTCATTTCTAGCTTCTCCATCTCTCTCTTAAATTCTCTCTTCTCAATTGTGTATACCAGATCGAAGATCTACATCTTCTTCATCATGAGTATATGCTCTTTCTCTCTTTGATATTGATTGCTTCCCTTACTTTTGGGTGCATTATTATCTTGAAGCAATCAATCCTTACATTCTTATCTTCATTTTAGAATTATTCTATCTATTATTTCTTAATTTGGTGATGACACATAGTACTGAGACAACCTTTTACATCAAGGTCTCTTTCACTTTGTTGACTCAAATCCTTTAGTTTGTTGTGTGCCTAGGTGTGTGTTAATATGTTCTAACAACATTATGTAATGGTTTTTAATATTCTAACATTCTTGTCTTATGGAGGTATTTCTTGTCTAATGTGTTTGTTTTGTAGGTCTTCAGCCTAGGGGCATGCTTCCTTGGTTTGAAGGGTTTTTTGCTTCCTCTACAATATCCCTTTGGTATCATGATGATATTTATATTTAGTAGATTTACTTTACCGTACATATTAGTGTAAATTCATATGCCTGCTAAAGTGGGGGAGAAATGTAATGTCGTAAAATTTCACCCCTTGCAATTTCACATACGTTTGTGCATCTAATCTAGTGTCCACTCGAACCTAGCATTTATGCAGGCTCATTTTAGCCCCTACATCAACCTTTTTCCCCTATGAGGATGCTAGAAAACCCCTTTTTAATAGCTACCTTCGCACATGTCAGCTTTGCATCAAACCTTGTGCTTTTTTTGTTATCGTCATTTTGTAGCATGATTTGTTTGGACACTAGCATGTTGTGCTGACATCTGCATGCCACATTAGTGTCCCATGACATTTCAACGTTCAAACAACCATTTTTGAGCATGTTTTCCACTTGTTAGCAAGTTTTTTTAGTGGTAACAGCTTGGGACACCTTGTAACTGATCGAGAAGCTTTTTTTCCCTCTTTAAAAGCTTTCTTTTCAACTCATTTTGCCTTCTTCTCCTTCTTGGATTTTTTCTTGGACATTCTCCTATCTTTCTCTTACTATCTTGTTTGCATAGCCCTCCTTCCTTGCTACAACAACACTGTCAAGCTCTCTTTACAACTCTTTCAAGCTCTCACAATAATCCTTGCAACCCTCTTGGCTCTTGCAACTAACTCTTTGTCCCTCTCCTTGGCTTCCTTAAGCCTTGCAACTGAAATCTCTCTTACCTTGTGCTTGCAAGCATCTTGGGATTTCTCATATTCCCTATCACTTGCATTTCCATTTTGTGATACGAGTTCTCCTCCTCGAGTAGGTATTTCTTTTATCACTTCTTTGTTCATTTCACTCTGTCAATTTAGCAATCCATGGAGGTGGGAACACCAAAACGAGGGTTTGACTAAGGCAAACCCATATACAACCCCAACATTTCTATATCTTAAGCATGTAGGTATTGAAGATATTCACATGCTAGAGGCTTCATTACTTGGGTTGGTGTGAGAAATTTCTATATTTCCTTCTCTTGCTTTATCATTTCTATTTTATTTCAGTTTTATTGCATTCTGTCATTTTCCTGCATTCTGTAAGTTCTTAGCAATCCGATTGTTAGTGATCATTTAGTTGTTTTCTGTGATATTCTCACTTTTTTATCTGTACGAGATTCTAGCACACCGCACTATCATTCTCATTCTGCACTACCGTCCTTTGGCCATGAGCTCATCAGTCTGTCCATAAAACCTTTGTGATTTACTCTTTCTGATTCTGGAACTCTTTCTTTGTTCCCTGAGGTAGTTTAGGAAAAATTTTCCCTTGGGAATCTCTTGAGAATAAAGAGACTCATGAGTAGTGAATCCCCCTTCTCTACATTTTGGTGAACCTGAAGTGAATCATAGTATTTTTCAAAAAACTAGGAATTTATTTATCCCAACTTGGTGGGGTCATAACTTTTGACTTGGTAAACGAAATTCAGAACTATTTGTGCCATTGGAAAGGTCTCCAAGAGGACTAATTCAATCCCTAAAATTAAAAGCCTTTTCCAATTCAATTTTAGGGACTGATGCAAGTTTCGACCCCAAATTCTACTCTGAAGTCCTCAGAAAATGCAAATTAATGGAACCTAGAAAATAACAAAAAAATTAGAAAATCAGGATTTTTGGTTTTTCTTAGTTCTGTCACCCTTGAATTCCTCTAGATTGGCCAATGTGTCTATATCTCTATTTCAAAATGTATTTTCTATCTTTCTTCCTTCTATCTCTTTCCATCTTTTTTAAGAGGCTTCACGAAGTTCTCTTACAAGCATGTGAAAGTGAGTTCTTGTCTCCTTTCTTATTATTATTTGTTGATCCCTCTCCTGAGATTCCTTCTAAGGGTATTTTTGCACAAGAGGATGAAATCATTGATGATTTTCATAATGTTACTCTACCCTCTCTTCATTCCAATACGCTTTCTTCTAGAGATTATGTATTTGTGAATGATGAATCTACCCTTCATTCCAATGCACTCTCTTCTAGAGATGATGCATTAGTGAATGGAGAATCTCTTCTTTATCCCAATTCACTCTCTTCTAGAGATGTTGCATTTGTGAATGATGAGTCCCATTTTTGTTCTGACACACTCTTTTAGAGATGATGTATTAGTAAATGATGAAGATCCACTCACATTGGATCCTCCAAGGATAGATGTTGAGCATGTTTCTTCAAATAAGTGTTCCACTAGTTATGATGATTCTGTAAATGTGATCTATGTCTCTATTGCCCCTCAAAGGCCTAAGAGACTAGTCATTTATCTGACTCCATCTAGTCCTTCTCCTAAAAGGATTTGTTCTATTAATGATGTCCCATTTGATAGCAATTCTCTTGATATTTCTATGGCTTCCTCTTATAGACTGGTATCCCATACTTATAAGAATCAAATTAATATAAAACCAAGCCTTCTTCAAGCTCCTAAACCTATGACTAAAGCACCCATGATTATAATTTTTTCAAGCAACTTCGAGTTACTATGGCTAATATCTCATTGTGGAACTTGCTTCAATTTAGTCTAGCTTACCAAGGTATGCTTCAGGAAGCCTTGCAAAAGATCCTTTTTCCTTCCTCTGCTAGGTCAATGGATGCTAATGCGTTGATAGCTCATATTCATGTGGATTCATCTTATATTGTGTTCTATCCATAGGAACTCCCACATCTAGAAGTACAATTCTAAGCAAGCAAATCCTCTAATGATTATAGTTAACATTAATAATATCAGCATCAGATGTACTCTCATTGATGTTGGTTCAGTGGTCAATGTTGTAGCATCGATCTATTTCCTAAGATTAATATTGATTCATCTTCTCTTAATGCTTCTTCTATTATCATTTGTGGGTTTGATAATGTTGATCAATAAGCCCTAAGCACAATAGTCTTGCCTTTGAGATTGGGACATGTTACCATACCCACCCTTGTATATGTTATGTCAGTAAAATTACCATATAACCTTCTTCTTGGTAGATCGTGGATTCATGCTATGGGTGCAGTCCCATCTACCTTGCATAAATCTATTAAGTTCATTTGCAATAATTGAGTAGTCACAATCAGGGTTGACCCTGAGGCTATGCACTTATGTGAAATGGCAGCTGTTGTTTAGGTTTCAATTGTACCTACTCTTATTCCTTCAATATATTCTAATGTGTCGATGTTTACTCCAACAGTACCTACTATAAAGGATGCTCTTGAGATAGATGTCCCTGAAGAAGATCCTTCTGAAGCTATAAATATTAAGTCTGCTCCTTCCTCTTCTCAAGAAAATGCATGTCTTGGTGATGATTGGGGTTCTCTAGACTTTATGGAATCCTTCACTAGAGAATATAAAGTCACCTCGATCCACTTAAACCTTTCGATAACATCATCCAAACCCACTATCAAAGATTATTATTCTTTTGTATTGTGGGGTAAAGTGAGCAATAATTGTAATGTTCTTAATGTTGATCCCCACCTGAGGAAGATGATAACACTTTTGTTAAAGAGGCTAATGTTGGAAATCCTATCAAGAAGGCTGATGGCGATCTCATAGAGTATAATCCCCATTGCTAGAATAATGCTCTCTATGAAGATCCTCCTTCTCAATATTTGCAAACAAATTATGGCCCTAGCTTTAAAATTATCTCTAAATATGGCTATGGGTGTAAAGGTTGTGGTGTAATGAACAAGGAATTTAGGTCCCTATAGAATGTGTGCCTCATAAGTGTAATTTAGGGCTTGTTTGCTTGAATGAACAATCTAAGCAGAAACTATGGTTGAATGTCGACATGATTTCCGCTTAAACTCATCCTCCATTGTCTATTATCTTAATGTCTTCTTCTTGTGAGTAGTCAAACTATTCTCCATAGGATAAAGGGTTGCTTCCTACTCCTCATTCTTTGTCCAAGCAAGAGCATATTTTGTTGAGGCTTCTAAAAGCCCACTTGATTACTCTTCCTTCTCCTACACATAAGAAATTTCATAACCATGATAAAGAAAAATATTCCTTCTATGGATACCATTGACTGTTTGGCCATTCTGCTAGTGAATGTAAGGCCTTGGAGGATAAAATTCAACAACTTCTTGGTTTATGTGCCATCATTCATTTATTTGTTGATGCACCTACCTCCTCTTTAAATGGCAAGTGATATCGAGGTCTACCTCTATCCTGTATGCTCTAAGTATCTTGCATGGTTCTCCTACCTTGTATGTTGGGGGAAGTGATGACTTGTTTTGGAGATGTGTGCCCTCCTTAAAGGACCCCCTCTCTTCTCTATGTCTTTCAAATGAAGTGTCCCTCGAATGGAACCCTTTTCTCTCAAAGGGTTCCCAAGGGACCCCTTTGAAAGATCTTCTCTTGAATGAATTTATTGGTGTCTAGATTTGGGGAAGCCTGACTAGACCTATATTTTCTATTAATGTCATGCAATGCAACTTATAGTAGTCACAGGCTTCACTAATTGGTCCTTCTCTACAGGACTGAGAACCTATATAGCTCCTTTGCATCAAGCTTTCCTAACATTTTTGGTTTGTATATTAACATGTTGCTTTGTAGGTGCACATGTGAAGTTTCTTTTCAAGCTTTCCTTATAGGACCAAGCACAGGTGTGAGGACCCATTCTGACTCTATGGAGTCCCCTACATTCAGCTTCCCTTAGTAGAGAGTACCTGGGGTGCCTTCTTTGCAAGTATGAGGACCTGTAAAGCGCTTTCATCCTGTAGGACCCATTCATCATTGGTCTATGGGCCTCTAGTGCAGTTTGTTCAAATCTATAGGAGAGAGTACCCACATAGCCTTTTGTTTTCATTTTGTAGGTCTACAAATCTGCGGTGCATTTGTTCAACTCTCCTTGGGTCTGAGGATCTGTGGATCCATCTCTCTTAGAATTTTCATTCCTTTCTAGCTTATCCATCTCTCTCTTAAATTCTCTCTTCTCAATTGTGTATTCTGGATTGAAGATCTGCATCTTCTTCATTCGAAGCATATGCTCTTTCTCTCTTGAATCGATCAATCCTTACATTCTTCTCTTCATTTTAGAATTCTTCTATGTGTTATTCCTTAATTTGGGGATGATGCATAGTACTGAAACAACCTTTTACATCAAGGTCTCTTTCACTTTGTTGACTCAAATCCTTTAGTTTGTTGTGTGCATGTGTCTGTGTGTGTTTATATGTTCTAACCCCATGATGTAATGGTTTTTATGTTCTAACATTGTTTTCTTATGTAGGTATTTCTTGTCTAATGTGTTTGTTTTGTGGGTCTTCAGTCTAGGGGCATGCTTCCTTGGTTCGAAGGGTTTTCTGCTTCCTCTACAATATCCTTTTGGTATAATGATGTTATTTATGTTTAGTAGATTTCCTTTAGTGTGCATATTAGTGTAGATTCATATTCCCACTAAAGTGGGGGAAAAATGTAATGTCATAAAATTGTACCCCTTACAATTTCACATACATTCTTGCATCTACTTTAGTGTCCACTCACCTAGCATTTTTGTAGGCTCATTTTATCCCCTACATCAGCCTTTTTCCCCTCTCAGGATGCTCAAAAACCCCTTTTCAATAGCTACCTTTGTGCGTTAGCTTTGCATTAAACCTTGTGCTTTTGTTGTTATTGTTGTTTTGTAGCATGATGTGTTTGAACACTAGCACGCGGCGCTGAAGTACACATGTTGCACTAGCGTCCCGTGACTTTTCAACATTCAACTAACCATTTACGAGCATGTTTGCCACTTTTCAATGAACTTTTTTGGTGGTAACAACTTGGGACACCTTGTAACCACTCAGAAAGCTTATTTTCCCTCTTTAAAATTGCTTTTTCAACTCATTTGGCCTTCTTCTCCTTCTTGGCTTTAGTCTTGGATATTATCCTATCTTTCTCTTACTATCTTTTTTGCATAGCTCTCCTTTCTTGCTAGAGCAACACTATTAAGCTCTCTTTACAACTCTTTCAAGATCTCACAGTAATCCAAGTTGCAACCCTCTTGGCTCTTGCAACTAACTCGTTGTCCCTCTCCTTGGCTTCCTTAATCTTTACGGATGGAATATCTCTTACCTTGTGCTTGCAAGCATCTTGGGATTTCTCATATTCCCTATCACTTGCATCTTCATTTTGTGATACGAGTTCTCCTCAAGTGGGGATTGTTTTTATCACTCCTTTGTTCATTTCTCTCTATCTATCTAGTTTTCCGTGGAGGTGAGAACACCAAAACGAGGGTTTGACTAGGGAAAACCCCTATACAACCCCAACATTTTCTCTAGATCTTACACATGCAGGTATTGAAGATATTCACATGTTGGAGGCTTCATTACTTTGGTTGCTACGAGAATTTTCTATCTTTCCTTCTCTTGCTTTATCATTTCTATTTTATTTCAATTTTATCACATTCTGTCATTTTCCTGCATTTTGTAACTTCTTAGCAATCTGATCGTTAGTGATCGTTTAGTTGTTTTTTGTAATATTCTCTCTTTTTGGTCTATACAAGACGCCAGTGTGCCTCTAGGACTCTAGCGCGTCGCACTGTCATCCTTATTCTACACTATCGTCCTTTGGCTAAGAACTCGTCAGTCTGTCCAAAAAACCTTTGTGATTTACTCTTTATGATTCTAGAACTCTCACTTTGTTCTTTGAGGTAGTTTAGGGAAGTTAACCCCTTAGGAATCCCTTGAAAATAAAGAGACTCATGAGTAGTGAATCCCCCTTCTCTACAAATCAGAAACTTTCAAAACATGATAGGGATACAACAATCATATCTTCAGTAACTTTCATCTTTCCCTCCAAATCACATGATTCATTGGGAAAAGGTTCAATATCATCTTCATGTAGCAACATTTCTGATTTATTTTCTATATCTTGGCTCTCAATTTCAGCTATATCCTTATGGCATAAATCAATTTTTGGAGTTTGAACAACACTAAACTTAGAAGGATTTTCTGGGTATGTGTAGGATCATGATGGGCCAAAAAGTGGCAATATGATGGGTATTTGTAGGGTATGTGGCTAGTGACTTTTTTATCCAAAATTAATGAAAGGAAAAGGGTTTTTAAAGGAGATTCTCATCTTTCCACCAATATAAATTATGTTTTACTTTGAATTTATTAATAATTATTATTCATTTTCTATTTGAATTATAACTAAATTCTTGATTGATAGGCTGATTGAAAATCATGTATAGCTTTCAAACGATATCATATTTTTTGAATCCAAAACATGTGATACATTCTATGCTTCGTAAACTATAGGATTAAAAAAGAAAAAAAAATGAATTTCATGAAGTTTTGACCAAGTTAAGGTGGTTAGATGTATGAGTTTTTATATATTTTAAAAGTTGTAATAAAAAAATCATAATTAATTATTTAATTGGAAAAAATTATAAAAAAATATGCATCACATCGGAACATGAGTCATCTACTTATATATAAAATATTATAAAAAAATATTATCATTTTATTGTGGTTAGGGTGGAACTAGACAGACACCTACTTCTTATTTTTTCCCTAAAATTGAAGTACTACTGCATTGAAATTTCAAATTTTCACCAAGTAGATTTTGTTTAAAAAAAAATAAACCTAGTAGTTTAGAAACTACATTCAATTTGATACAAATTCTATTCTTACATATTTTTAAAATAATATAGATAACTTATTCAAATTTTTACATCAAGTTGCCTAACTCTGATTTTTCTGAATTTTTTGCTACTTAAGAGTCTATTTTTTCCATGATGATCCTGCACATACCCTTCTTCCACAATTATAATTTTCTTTTCAACCACTTGTTCCTCATTTGGAAAAGTACCTTTTCCCTTTAAATGTTATATTATAAACTTCTCATTATTCATGAAAGGTTTTAGCTTCCTCTCACATTATTTGAAAAATCTGTAAACCAATCTATATGTAGTTGTAATAATAACCTGTTTTTGCTTCAAAACAACCAATAACATAGATAGAATGGGGTTAGAAATAACATCACTCTTATCACCAAAATCATAATTGTTTGCATGTCTGCAATAACATTATCAGTATGATATTTTCCCATTGTGGCAAGGAAATGGTGAAACATTTGGTAAATTAGATCATTTAATCCCAATTCTAACATGATGTTTCCCAATCCGAGTTTTGCAAAATTTTCAAGCATGAACACCTTCCTAGAAAAATGAAAACATTTAACATCATTCAAATCTTGGAAACTATCCACCATCAATTTGATTACCTCTTTCATTATGTCATCATCATAAGGAACTTGAGGTGCCAATATTCTTAAGACCTCACTCAAACAAACTGTAACCAACAATATTACCTCATCATCTGTATGTCTCAACCATTTGTGCTGACCCAAAGAAGTCACTATAAGAACCATAGCTATTTGCAACTAATTTGAAGGTGACTGCTCAACAAGGATCAAACATTCTTCTACACTTTTCAATGTGGTCAATGCATTATTCTTTGATATACATAAGCTATCGAGCTTACTGTCTGATTCATGAAGTAGTCTAGCCAACCATTTTCTATCTTTTCTTGACATGCTTCAAACTTTCAACCGGTCATTCGCACAACCCACTAGGATGGTAGGATACACTGGCTTTGATACCAATGTAAGAGTCTAACCCAAATGTAAATTTTTATTTTTATTTTTCCAAATACTACTGTGCATGCATTTTGTCAAACATTTTGAGTTCTCTGAGTAGAATATTTTTTATTTTCCTCTTCTTCAGTTCAGTACCACCATGGAAAGATTGTTATATGATTACTCAATATTCAATTTCCAAATTGATGCCTTGAAGATTTAAAACTAATTTGTGGGATCCAATCCTCGGTACAAACATAGCCAGCTTCATTCACACATATCCATATATGGTTTACTTATATATTTATTCCAACAACCCAATTATACATTCAGCTTAACAAATGACTGAAATATCTCATACGATGACCAACTCAGAAAAAACTAATATTTAATTGCATTACTAGGAATTAATGAAATAATATTCAGTCATCGAATTTTCTGGAATATTAAACTTCAATCAGGACATACAGAAAGAGTCCACAAATTGAATTAAGGTTATCTGCTAACCTGGAAACTCGAAGCAGCTGAAAGCTCGACTCCTTCGATATGATGTGTTACCCCCTCGAATTGTATATTTTAATATTAAACACCCCCCACCGTCCCACTAGAAGACAAGTATATCTTTCTCGTGGAGTATTCTGTCGACTCACTTTAATCGAACTCATGCAATCATTGTATGAAACCTATAATTTTCATGAATAATACAACTTTCCGAATTTAACTGCCATGAAATCTATATTCAAGCATTCCATTCGACGCTAATTCTTCATCTTCCGAGTTCTCCAAACATATGCTTTTCAACTTCCTAAAGCTCTTTCTGTTTCCCGTATCACTTCAGAAAACGTTTCTTGCATTGCCTCTGATGCACACATAGATTTCTGGGCAACGACACCAATTCACAAATCAAACTGCCAGATTGATAGCATCGACTTAATAATCTAGAATTTGTTTCTTTACTTATCTCCTGTCCATGTGTACTTGAACATCTCCCAATAAAAATATTAGACCCCCATGATTTTATTTAATATACACGGTAGATACAATTATCGAATGAGCCATCAAATACAAGTAATTCCTGAGTTTTCCCACAACATTTTCTTTTTCTAAAAACTTCGAAAGAAAGATTATAGTGGAAAATTCATCAATCTGAGGACTCAAGACTTCAGTATTCTTCAAGAAATTCATGGCAAGTTACGGTTTATGATACAGACTGACTATTAAGACTCAGCGGCCATTCAACGACATATAGATGACTATTAATCACTTGGCATCCTTATTCTTCTTTTGGCTTCCTATTTTCTACAACTCATGTCTCTTCCTAAGCAATCCTTTCATTCAATTTCCTGGCTCTGTACTTACATCTTATGCTGAGTGACGGCTTATTGAAACTCCTTTAATCAAAGAGTCATTCAATATAAGCTTATTTAACCAATCGATAGTCACTTCTTAGTCACGGATTTTCTGTACAACTCCAGGCTCCTTTGTATTCCCGTCTCATGATTCTTCAACTTCTCTGCACCTGATTCTTCTTTCAAAGGCACCCTTGTAATGGTAGTGATTTCAAATTACCATACTAGTATGTTTTGATTATTCAACATTTGTTGTAATGTTCCCGTAGATATCAGTTCAAACTCTCGGTTTGTTTTCAAACACTCGGTTCCTCCATAGTTTCAAATATACATGGCATTCTTATTGACATTCACTAAAATTTTGAAGGTGATACACCTTTAAACTCCCAGACGCAATAGATAATTATGAATTACTAACAAATTTCCTTTAACTCCATTTCCTTTTTGTGACCATTCATGGGTTCCTTTTCACACAACAGTCTTCAAAGATATTACCGAAACTTCTAAATGCCTGATATTTCTGAAATGAAGCACACAATAAGCACCAACACAACCCCTGAAGTGAAGCTGTTAGCCACCATCTAGGGTGTATCTTCCAACACCAAAGATAATATTCTCTGTCAAAAGGATTTCGTCCTCACAAAGTTCTAGAGCTCATCCAGCCAAATACTTGTTTCACAAAACCAAATCCAACCCCCTTCAATGAGCTTTCTCAACTCTTTTATTCTTTCCATTCTATAACTCCTCTTGACTCTTTGAATTCCCCCTTTTTTCTAATTCACTTTTAATTTATTTCTCTTTTGAGAACTTATAAAAAGTAACTTAATTAATTTAACTTTTCCTGCTTAAATTACTTTTGCTCCATATAAATAATTAATTTGAGTTTTCTTTTTTAAAATTTAGCATTTTCAACAACATCAAATTGATTATTTAACCACAATGCTAACTTATAAAATTTGGGACATTACATGATTTGATGTGGAGAGATCCTAGTGGACTAATCCTCAAGTGCTTGAATCAAGAAAATTTCTAGTAGATAAATATTGAATTTCATCAAGGCATTTGTGGAGGACACTTCAATGCCAAGACCATTGCACATAGGATCATTAGAGTAGAATATTTATGGCCCGCCTTATTCAAGATTGTGGTTAGGATATTAAGAAAATGTGATTCTTGACAAATTATCTTTAATAAATTGAATTTTATAGGCACCCATCCTTTGTAATATGTGATGTTAGAATCTCCTTCCCAAATAATGGGGGATTGATTTCATAGGTAGAAACCAAGAAAGATCAAGCAATGGATACATATGGTTTCTTGTAGTCAATAAATATTTCATAAAATGGTTTGATGAAATTTAATTAATAATACTACATCAAATGTGGTAGTTGACATCTTATTGAATAGCATAATAGCTAAGTTTGTTGTACCTACAAGTATTATTGTTGATATTGTTATGTGTTTTAGATTCCAATCTATTTTAGGTTTATACATTAAGTATGAGATTGATCGATCTTACTCACCCCCTTATGATCCTGGAAGGAAATAGACAAGATATGTCTAACAACAAAATCCCTATAAAAATCATTAGAATAATATCGGATATAATAAGAAAAGATGGTATGATAAGTTAAAATATGCACTATGGGCTGATAGAATGACCTACAAAATAATTATTGGTAAAATCCCACTTGAACTAGTCTATGGACTAGATATTAATGAGCTAGTCAGCTTGGAGCTACCAATATGCCAATTTTTGTAAGATATAGAAGGAAAAGACGATCGTGCAATTTATTAGATAATGATGAAACTAATAGATTTGGATGAGAGTAGGAGAATTTAACATGATAAAACATCATCACAAAAGTAGAAAATAAAACATCTATTTGACAAGAAGCTATTTCAAAGAAACCTCCAAGTTGGATATATGGCCCTCATGTGGAATGCTAGATTAGAGGATAAAGAAAAATAGGGGAAGTTTGATCCTTTATGGCTTGGGCCATATGAAACTACAAAGGAGTATGGTCAGGATGTGTACTATCTCAAGGACATAGCATGAGATTTAATAGAGTTTTCATTTCATGATTAGCATCTTAACCATTACTTCATGTAAGTAATGATGTCTTACCTTTTGTATGTTTTGTGTTTTATGTGTTATGTATTTGTGAAATCTTGACACTTGTTGGCTACAATGAAGTGTGATTCTCTTTATTCTCTCATTGTGTCCCTTTTATGGTTTTCTCTTATCCATATAAGTTCTTATTATGCTTACAAGAGACAAACATTTCCAACAAAAGTTAATGTTGGGGCTCAATTTTATATTGCTAAAATTTTCTTGATTCCCAACTAATTTGTGAATTTTGGTCTCAATTTACCCACCATTCATAACTATTCTAAAATATATTTGATCAGGTTCCCCTTGTCTAAAATTTACTAAGTGACACCCCTCACAATTCTCCATGTTTCCCCATGGTTCCCTAAGGAATTAGAAGCTATAGTTTCCAAAAAAAAAAAAATGGAATTGTTTTGACCTTTTTATAAGTTTTCTAACTTTCCTAAATATTGATAGGTAACCTTTCTCTCATCCATAACACTTTTTAGAGATTCTAAAATTCACCAAGTATAGAAAAGAAAAGTGTTAAATGTTTTCAAGGTTTGCAATCCATTAAAAATATTGGAAAGCTTTGATCCTAGCTAAAGTGCTAGGTTAATACTAACAAGTTAAGGGTATCAACAATTTTGTAAAATTGGTAAAGTACCAACAATATTTAGTGTTAGTGGGTTTGCAATTTTTTAAACTTGAACAAATGATAACTAAGGTTTTCAAGTGATTAGATAATCCTTGATAATTTTGTAAAGTGTATTAATCAACTAGTTTTCAAGTTATCATAATCGCTAATATGTCAAAAAAATTCCAAGTAATGATGTGTTGGTGAGTTCACAAGTTTGTGAGCTCATTGACTTTCCAACAAGTTCCAAAACAAATCACCCAATGTTCCAAGATAAGTTGGTAACGATCTAGAAATAAACTAGTTTATGAGTTAGGGAAACCATTGGAACACTAAAAAGATTCAAAATGTTTAGATTTGGTTTTTCAAAAGGTATTCAAAGTTCTTGAAATATTGACTAGGTTTTACATGACTTTAAAATGTTGGCATTCCTTCTTGTTCACTCCTACCTACCTCCCTACAAGATTTAAGATGCAATAAAAATGATTTTATTTGTGTAGCTCCTAATGACCAGTCCTTTCTTACATAATAGGGAGTCCTCATAGATTTCATGGGTCCCTTACTAAGAAAACCTAGAAATAAGGGTTTCCACTAATTATTATTAGAATAGTTGTCATCAATAAGTTATGAACATAATGCCCTTCCCATTTGAAACCGTGAGGTGTATAGATATCATCTTCATCTATCAAATATGTATCAGGGGATGCATATTTCATGCTTGTGCTTTTTTCTTTGGGTGTTTATCATTTTTTTAGCTTCACCATTTTAAATTTTAGTTTTGGTTGTGGCTTTGTTCTTTCTTTGGATGGTGTGTTTGGACTACTTGCATATTTTGAGATGAGGTTCCTTAACATGTTGATTTTTGGTGTTTGGTATCCATTGAGATATGTGTTTGGTAGTATACGAAGTTATTTGTGAGGAATTGATATATTTCACTTCTATGGTATTCCTTGAGATACCCATTTTATGTTTATATGATTGCACTATTATAATGATTTACTTTATAGAAATGTGTATTATTATTCATGTTGTCATTAAATACTATAATGATTTACTTCATAGAAATGTGTATTATTATTCATGTTGTCATTAAATACTATAATTATTTTTTGACATGTAGATGTATTGACTTATATTTATATGATGTTGTACCTCATTGGTTGATTATGTTATGCTTCATCTGTTATATATTGAGCAAGTATGCTTGAAATTTGTGTTTAGTTGTTAGAGTTGCATGGATATTTCTCCACCTAATTATGCAAGTTTGAGTTATTTGCAAATAGTGATTAATTAAAATGTGTACCACTAATCCTTCCTTTTGTTGTTCTTTAGTTGTATTGAATCAAGTACAAGATGTGACATGTTTGACCACGTATCAACCCAATTCAAATTGAGTGCAATTCCATAATTTGTCCATGTTGTGAGTTACTAATATTTGGATGAGCTGATTTAATGGTTTAATTTCCTTGTTTCTCATAATTGGAATTTTTAGGAATTAAATGATTCCATATATTATCCATGGAAATATTCTTTTATTTTAGGAAAAAGGGTAAAGTTAAGTTAAGTTAATTATTCTCAAAAAATTCATTTGGGTCAAGAATATTTATCCTCAAATTAATCATGTTGATAAATAGAATGTATATGATTTAATCAATGCATGTTTATTTTTCTCAAACCCATTTGGAAAGAGAATGAGGAAATTCGGATAAAAGAAAATTGAAAAATTGAAAAATAGAAAATAGAAACGTTTCCAAAAGAAAATATTAAAGGGAAATATAGAAAGTATTTTAATCATTATTCATTTTTCAAAGAAAAATTTTCTCCAAAATTTCTCAAAAAAAATTAAATTCTTGATGGATTTTTCTCAAATTTAAATTGTAAAAGTTTGGATTGGATTGTATTGGAATGTAAAAATTATTACCCGGTGTGTGTGTAGACTCAATTCCACTTATTTGGGGGACTTTGCATGATTTCATGATTTTGGTGTGTTTGAAATTAAGGTAATTTTTGTTTCTCCTCTTTGTTTATTGAGCTCATTTTCTTACTAAATTTCATGCTCACCCATAAGGGAGAATTGGACTTCCCTTTTAGATTAAAACTTGAAGAAATTAGAATACATTTGAATTTAATTTAATTTTTGTAAAAATGCAATTGTGCTATAATTCAAATTTTATTACATCAATTAAGTGTTGTTCACATTTGAACCAAAAAGGAACTTTTGTTTTTGGAATTTTAAATTTAAAACTTGAAGAAAAAGTGAGCTCATTTATTGTAGTTTTGAATTAAAAAATATTTTTTGTGTTTGAAAATATTTAGAAAATTTTGAATTTTGCAATTAAACTTGGATTTTTTCAAAAAGGAGAATTCATGTTTCCTTCATGCACTTTCATAAGGACCATTTTAAGATCATGTTTAAATTTTTGTGACCTAGATTTTCATGCCTTGTTTTTCGTGTGATGCTCAATTGTGATGAGTCATGATGAACCTAGGATGAAGGTACTAGAGACTCATAGAGGAGTAGCTCTTGACATCAACTGAGGCACAAAGGGCCCAAGGATATGACAAGAAAAGAGTTTCCTTAAGAGAAGTAATCCAGCATCGGGTAAATAAAAGTAATCAAGATAATGATTCATATGACATAGATAAAGCACTCATATTGGATTGGTATGAGCATAAAAGGCATGCCCACTCTGGGAAATTGGGTATTTCTAATTGGGTTCCTCATGTGGGAAATCTAACTCATACCCAACTCTACTAATTCATCCCTTAGAGATTTTTTATGACACTCCCTAACTCCTCTCTATCATCTTATTCTTGTGACATTCGTATGTGTGTTGAACATCTAGAATACTGAGAGGGGGGTGAATCAGTATTCCATAAAACCACTCACATAAAATCCATATAACCATTATCACAATTATGACTGAATCAACAATAGAGAGCATAGAAACAAATCAAAGCAACCATACACATGAACACCAAAAATTTTACATGGAAAACCCAAAGAGGGAAAAACCACAGTGAGGGTTAACTCACAATATATTATATCTGGATACAAAATATTATAGGGCTCACTGCCAGGACTCACTGTCCTTAAAAAGGCTCACTACCTGAATACAAAAGATATTTGACCATCAAGATACAAAGATAGTGGCTCACTGTCAAGAGATTGAACTGATAGGATACACCTTCAATGTGTAGGGTCCGGTTCCAATGAAGCTCAAAATATGAAGTATTGCCTCAATCAGCAGTCACTCACAAACCTGTACTGATTCACAACTGATAAAGCATTTAGGCCCAGACCTTACACTTCACACTTCACACACTTTTGTTCTCCACACTCTCTTCTCCTTCACTCTCTCATCTCATTCCTCAAAACGTCTTATATATATACAAGTATATTTTAATCATCAATTAGGTCGGCCTAATTAGATGAAAACAAAATAATCAAAACTTTCTTTGTCAGTGCCATAAAACATTTTATCCATGTAATGTATTGTACCAAGTCGGCTGACATCCATAAAACATAACTAGTCTTCATAATGTAATGCATACACTAAGTCGTCCAAGACTAGAACACAATTCTCCAAACCAACAAATAATCCTCAAAGCAAACACCTTCTGGATCTAAGAACACATTAATTTCCCATCATACCACCAACATAGAGACCATCAACAAAACCACAACATAAGAATATTCACCTTAATAAAATGTAGAGCCTCCCACATAGTATGACAAACAAGGAACAACAGTAGAATATAGAGTTGAAGTACTCTATCAAAGATAACTTTTTGTTCACAACCAAAAATGTATCAAGATCCAGGATATAGTTTTCTAAATGATTTGGGATAACATGGTTAAGAGATTAGAGTTATATCAGATCTTGTAGTGATTTTCGGACTTAGATACCAACACGCCTATCTATCACAAAAGGACATTACCGACAAAGAGCAGCTTTCGGTAAACCAAGTAGACTTCTCATATAGTTATCATCATGTAGATATCATCATGTTGACATCAATGACAACATAGAAACAATCAACACAAACCATCCATACGTCATGCTCATGTTGCAAGGCCCAACAATCTCCCCCTTTGGCATTGATGACAACATGCATGACAAAAAAAAATTCTAACTGTAATTGAATACTCTGAATACTCCCCTTATCAAAACTGTGCTTCACAAAAAAAAAAATCCTTTGTTAACCTCAGTCTCTCCATCTCTCTATCTCTCTATCTCTCCCCCTTTGACATCAATGACAAAGGATGGGAGAGGGGTCTAGAATATTTGTATATATCAAAATTTGTAGCTAAAAAGATATAAGCACAAAATTGAATTAACCTAAAGAAGAACCTCTGAGACTCTCCAGGATGACCTTCCACAACACTTTTCCTTCTTCCCATGAACCTTTTTCACTTCTAAGAGTCTTGTGAAATAGCTCAAGTTTAGTTAAGGACTCTATACCATTTTCTAGAGTATTGGGATTAAGATTAATCTTTGATAATTCACCAATATAGCCAAGAGCACTAGAAATAGAAGTGTGCCAAAGTTTAATCATGTCTCTGAGTGCCACAAACTTCTTAATAACTCCTATCCTTTGATCTTACAGTGAAAACAATTTGTCATGAAGCTACATAATGTACGACCACCTCTAATTATTTCTATCTTCTACTAACCTATATGTATTTTCTTGAGTGCTCATTCGGGATTCACTCATCCTTATCGTGTTTCTTATGTTCAGTGTACTACCAAACCAATTTAGGAAAAAAGAAAGTAGTTCATGTGCCTCATCTCCACAACCTTGTACACTCTCCAATTCCATCATCACTCGACTGCATGTGCATTTGCACATTTTTCCTTGATATCTTCCAAATTTCCTTCATCAGATCTAATTTTAGTTGGCACATCAAGTCCGAAGATGTAGACCTTAAAAGAATCAATCATGCCTCTAATATTCTCCACAACAGAAAGAGATGAATCAAAATTAGCACCGGGAATAACTTTTTGCAATTCTTCCAAAGCTTTCTGAATATTTATTCTTTCATGCTCATGTTCAAACTCACTTCCTTCTGCAAATTCTTGCTTAACAACACTCTTCCTTTTCTTCCCTATTCCGGTTGCGCTACCGGAGGTACCTTCTACATTGAGATTCATAGGGCTTCCCAAAATAATTTTAGCATAATTATCAACTTTAGCCTCTGATGTACTTCATAACCTAATTCAGATATCCATGCCAACCTTGATTCAGCTGCTTCCATATGACAAAAATCTATAGACACAAGAAAATTGATGCTTCCTAAGTACCTTTCAACAACATTTACTGGAACCCTAAATCTTTTGTTCATCCTCATCTGAAATGTTCCAAAGAATGCAGCAAGGGAAATCTCTTGTGCATCTGAGCTACCAAGATTTATCATGAAGTTCTTGATTTGATGGGAAATAGGCTCTGTATTTGACCATTCTATCCTTCCTCTTACCGGTAATTCTCTCAAAAATTAAAAGAGTAGATAGACAACAAGATTGCCATACCAGAATGTATTCTTCTTACTCTTCTTAATTTCCTTTAAATTCTTTAAAAGATATATGTGAAGTAATTCACATAAGTCATAATCCATACCTCTTTTAACCATATCAACAACAATATGTACAACAACAATAGAAAATGTGAGGTCATTGTTAGGGATACAAACTTTGTGACTAATGACCATAGCAACATACCTTATTACCAGATCAATAATTAATCTCAAATCAATCTCTTTCCCTTCAAGATTCGCACTAGTAACCTCAATTATCTCTTGCTCATCCATAGCCTTCCATTTGGGAACTGATCCAGAGGAACACAAACCAATTACATCTCTAATAGATTCTCTAGTAATCAAATGCATCTCATCAATCCACAAATATTCATCATGAATTTTTCTTAAAACTATTTGAATATACTTCTTTTCAAATTCAAACAAAGGGACTTTCCTCCAAACATCCAACTTTTTCTCAACTAACACTCTATAGGCATCATGGCTTTCTTCCAATTCACTTTCCCATAGCATGCTCAACTGAACTGATGACATTTCTTCTATATTACTATAAACAAATGCATAGATATCCTTTGTGGGAAACACTCTTGGAGGGATGCAAAATAATGCACCAACAAACTCTTCTGATAGATCCTTAAAATATCTTCTCAAATTGACTTGCACTTTATCTGCACTATTCATAATATTTGAATTATCCATAGCAATAAAAGTGAAAGATTGTGCAAACAGGAATACCTCTATAAATGCCAACAAGAAATGTATAGATATCCTACTTCTGGAGCTCACTTCAAATCCACTTGTTCTTTTCTTCAAATACTGAAACTCTGAATTTCTCTCTAAGTTTCCTTTGCATGCTTCTCCAAATTTACATAATCCTCTTGAATTATCTAAGTCTATTCTTTCTATTTCGAATGATTTTGCGGTAAAAGCTTCAACTTGCAGGTATATTACCTCGAAAATCGTTTACACCTCCATTCTTTCAAATTTTGCAAACTTTGTCCTTCACACATGTGAATAAGAAAAATTCCTTAATTTCCTTATCATATTAAATATATTTCTATCATGATGTGACACAAGTATTGATGAGGGGTTTCATTAGATTTTATGATAATTGTTCCCCTTTAGCCATTGCTTTACTTAGAAATTGATGGGAGTATCTACATCGGAGGTCGATACGGATAAGATAGATGATTCAAATTTCTTTCCTTCCTTTCTCCAAATCGTTTTCATTTCCTTTCTTGCTTCTTCTGGATCAACGATTTGATCATATGCTTCTTTTCCAGATAATTATTTTTTCTTCTTCTGTAGTTATTAACAAAGTGTTCCAAATTGTTGCACTTACAACAAACATCATTCTTCTTTATGTTCTCTCTTTCATTCAACTTATGTTCACACAGACTAACTTTATATTCAATCTTCTCGCACTTGAGATATTTTTTGGAGAATGATAAAGAATCATTCATTTTACTTTTGCAGTCCTTTGCCTTATGACCAATTTCTTGCAAGAATAACAGACACCAATGAAGTATATATACCTTTTAGCATCATGTCGTTTGACAAGAGTTCTTCTAGAATTGTTTATTAGATCCTTGATTTGTCCATTTATGCACTGAGTCTTCTTATTGGTAGATTGCTTCACTTTAGAACTTTGACCTTCCTCAAGCCCTAAACCACTCTTATCCATTGCTGATATCTAAGAAGTAATCAATTCATCAAGAATTGTTGATCTTATCTTAAATTTTTCTTCAAAACTTCTTGCCTTTTCCAGATCAAATCTCAAGATTTCTGCTTCTTCCTCAAGCTTTATGCATTCATCCATCTTCCTTTGAATTTCAATTTTTTGATATTCTTCAGTTCTTTTCTTTTCATCCATTTGTTGCAATGGGCTAGAGACAGTTTCTTCTACTTTAGCCAATAGATCACATGCTTCAACACTTTTCCTTTGTAGCATTTCAATATACTCATTTGCTTTCATCAACTTGTCCTTCAGATCTTCTATTTCTTCTGAATATCCAACAAAGAC
This sequence comes from Sequoia sempervirens, assembly GCA_007258455.2. Taxonomy (NCBI): domain Eukaryota; kingdom Viridiplantae; phylum Streptophyta; class Pinopsida; order Cupressales; family Cupressaceae; genus Sequoia; species Sequoia sempervirens. The sequence goes on along the minus strand of VDFB02355229.1, from coordinate 32,797 downwards.
CACTTCGAGAGGAAAAAATTTCTTATATTCAAATTTCGGGACCTTCCTCAAGTTGTTAGGCTCCTTTCGAGGAACCAAGCTTTGATACCAATTGTGAACATCCAGAATACTGAGAGGGGGGTGAATTAGAATTCCATAAAACCATTCACATAAAATCCATATAACCATTATCTCAATTTTATTGAATCGGCAAGAGAGAACATAGAAACAAATCAAAACAACCATACACATGAACACTAGGATTTTTATGTGGAAAAACCAAAGAGAGAAAAACCATGGTGAGGGTTAACTCACAATATATTATATATCTATATACAAAATATTGTAGGGATCACTACCAGGACTCACTATCCTTAAAAAGGCTCACTCCCTGAATACAAAAGATGGTTGACTGTCAAGATACAAAGATAGTGGCTCACTGCTAAGAGATTGAACTGATAGGATACATCTTCAATGTGTAGGGTTCAGTTCCAATGAAGCTCAAAATATGAAGTACTGCCTCACTCGGTAGTCGCTCACAAACCTATACCGATTCACAACTAATAAAGCATTTAGGCTCAGACCTTACACTTTTCACTTCACACACTTTTGTTTATAATGTGTTTGTAATTCTTCTCCCATTTGTTTGGTGTGAGTGTTATTGGGGCCTCGTGACTATCTCTTAGCATAATGGGAGTGGTATCTTTGGGTACCATGTGGTTGGGTGATCTAGAACCACCTTTAGAGATGCAAGGATCTTGGGAGGAGATCCAAGATCATGATAAAGTTGAAAAAAAATTGATTCATTATTTCATTAGTGTAATATTTTGTAAAGATGAAATTTGAACGATATTTAATTCCTCTTCTCAATTGTAATATGTTAATGGAACATCATAAGGATAGTTAATTCCTCTTCTCAATTGTAATATGTTAATCAATCAAATAACTGATATTGGTTCTATGGATGTATTTACATGTTTTAGAATTGGATTCAAACACACTTTATCTTGTATTATCTTAAATACGTTACAATGTTGGTTAAAATGAATGTAGATCACACTTCAATTTGAGTTTTAAGATGAATCCTAGTTTTAGAAATTAAAAAATTGATAAATAAATCTCTCAGCTTGCTATGTTCTTGAGAGTGTGAGGATTTTCCTCATTTTGAGGCCATTTTGGGTTTATTTGTGTAATCTTGGGTGGGAAAGAGATATAGGTCACCTTTTGACTTCACCCTTGTGTTGTTTATCTCATTTTGGATCATCTTGTTGTCTCCCTAGCCCTTAGGAGTTATCTTCTTCATGGGCTAGGGCAAGGTGATATCAGGTGTCTAGGATTTTTTGGGTTCCTTGATTTTTTTATAATTTTTTAGTCTATTATTCATCATGGTTCCTTCATTGTAAGGGTTGTCTTTTCATGGGGACCAACATTGAGCTTGGGTTTGCTTAGTGGTTAGGACACTAGAACTAGAGTTAGGACTATAGCGCTAGGAAAGACTACAACACTTGTTTGGGACTTTGGTGCCAAAATAGGACTACAACACCAAAATTGGACACTTTCACACTTCTACCAGTGTCTTATCTAGGTGCTAGTGTCATGTCTGGGTGCTAGTGTCCTCTAGTTCCTTGTTTCCATCATTTCATCTTCTATTTGGTCTTCTAGTTGCTTATCAAGGGAACTCAGTATACAAAATTTTTCCCCCTTGGCCTCAAACATATTCTGTTGTTATCACTTCAATGAAAAGTGTCATATCATAAGCTTTATGATACACATTTATCTTAAGAAAAAATTTGTTTCATGGAAATGACCCATCATTGTTCTAATTGGTGGAGGGCTTGTACCTCCTAGTAAGGCAACGTCTTGTGAGGGATTGTCCCTTGGTTTAGGTTTTTCTTTAAGTGGGTTTTAGAGTGGAGTAGAAGTGGTTGCTACCCTCATCCTACTCCTTGTTCTAGAAACTATTGGTTGATTTTTTTAGTTGAGTGTTGTTTTCTCCTATTCGTTCTCATGTTTGTGTGGGTTTATGTAGTTTTTTTGGGTTTGTAAGAGTGTCTAAGTGTACATTTGAGGTTGATGATTCCCTCATCCTGCCCTAACTTTGTGTTCATGAGATAACTTGATCATTTTTGGGTGTCATTTCTCTTCTTGTAGGTTCATCATGGAGGTTTCATCCCATGATTGTTAAGTCTTCTACTAGTGCCACCTATCATGTAGTAATGGTAAGTTTTCTTATGTTATTGTTGCCATTATGTCATTTTGTTTCACTTGACACTTGGGTGTACATTTTTACACTATGCAACATGTTGTTGTTGCATCTTATCGATTGTTGTCATTGTTTCAAAATAAGGTTTTTCATTGGCTAATGTCCTAGGTGTGTTGGATTGGGGCATTACATCTAGTATCAAAGACCATATTGTAGTGTTAGGATCTCTAACTCATGTACTTTCCCATGTGTTTTATTTCGTGATGTGTAGTTGCTCAAGTGCTTCTTGTTGAGACAGTTATTTTCCTTATTTCTTCATTTCCATAATGTGGATATTTAGAGGGTTGGTGTGAGCCAACTCATGTAGCATTTTTATGGAGGAATTATGCCTCCTAGGATTTATCACACTTGATAGGGAAGGAATAAAACCCTAGTTGAGAGTCTCTCAAGGTGGAGAATGATCACTCTCATGTGTTTTTCTTATGGTGTATAAGAAGGTGTTGGGCCTTCATGTGTTTTGTGTGTTATTGGTGTTATGAAAATGGTGTCTCAACCTTGCAATTACACGAGGTTGCTATTTATATTAAGTTTACATTTGAGCATTTATTGATCCAAAATTTTCCTCAAATCTTCGGATTGGCTAAATAAGCATGCTCATAAAGTTTCATCTGCATATTATGTTTGGATTTGAAGATATTAAATTTTTTATTTTTTAAAGTTTCCAAGCCCATTTTTAAGGCCTTAGAGGCATTTTTGAGCCAGAAAGTGGTTATAGCTTGAAAGAATGCTTCACAATCTTTCCAATGGTTCAAAAAATTCATCAATTAGACACCCAGATCAAAAGTTATAGCCTCTAAAAGTTGAGTCTCCTAATAAGAGATGTAAAAACATGTTGGAAACATAAATGAGTTATAAAGGGGGAGTTACATGTGGTAGTTTGTGTTTTGAAACATCATAGGAATCTATTATTGGAGATAAGGATGGGTGCCACTTTTTAGGTGGTTTTAGCTCATGGTTTTGTAATATCGTTTGATAGCTTTGAATGTATTATGATATTGCTATCAAGATTCAACCATGTAGTTTAAGAGTCAAACTCATTGATCCATGTTTCATGAGTAATTTGGTTCACAAGAACCCATCTCTCATGATAATGAATGATCCACTTAGCACTCATTGCATCTAGGTGATGCTCATAGGGGTGAAGCATTGGGCCTTCCCAGGAGGTCACCCATCCTAGTACTACATCTCAAGCACACTTAACCAGGGAGTTTTCTCCAAGGTTAAGCCCACTTAGCTTGCAACACCATTTCCAAAACCTTTAGCAAGGGTTGTACCTTATGAACCATTCAATATAGAGCCCCTTTAGTTCATCTTGATAAGTAGGAGGTAATTTCCACAGCATGTTAAATTATGATATTGCTATCAAGATTCAACGGTGTAGTTTTAAGAGTCAAACTTATTGACCCATGTTTCATGAGTAGTTGTTCACAAGAACCCATCTCTCATGATAATGAATGGTCCACTCAGCACTCATTGCATCTAGGTGATTCTCATAGGGGTGAAGCATTGGGCCTTCCCAGGAGGTCACCCATCCCTAAAAAGTGGACCATTCATTATCATGAGATATGGGTTCTTGTGAACCACTACTCATGAAACATGGGTCAATGAGTTTGACTACTAAAACTACACAGTTGAATCCTGATAGCAATATCATAATTTGAAATGTTGTGGAAATTACCTCCTACTTATCAACTTCATGTATTGTATCTCCTATATATTAGGTGCATGATATGGAGGTTGTGTGTAAGATTCTTAAATATGTTGAGTTGCCTCTAGATCTTTGGTTGGTGGTAGTCCTATGAGAAATATTTCTCTACAATTATATTGTAATCTTGTTGATTTTTGAATAATATATTGGGCAAATTTTGGAGTGTGGGGTTTTTCTCTTGAAATGGTTTTCCCCATGTAAATCATTGTGTCGTATGAATATTATTTATGCTTATTTATGTTTAATTTTATGTAACTATTTAGATCTGAAAAAAAATTGCATAACCCTCCTCTCAAGAATAGTGTAGGAAGTTTTTATTCTACCTTAGCTTCCTTACACTCTGCAGTAGGCTTTGTTGCTTGATATTTCTAGTTACATGATATGTTTGAGGAGTTCTTATTTGTGAGGGATAGTTAGACCCTTGAGTTTGGCAAGAATTTATTTTCATGTTTTATTTCCTCCTTGATATTTTACTTCTTGTTGTGTGTGATTGTGTAGTGACCCTTGTGTGGTCCCATTTGAGCTTGTGTCTTTATTAGATGGGATGAATGTAAATATCATCATATTTAAACATGAATTTTAATGTTTTGGCTCTTGATTGAGTATTTTTAATTATCTTGTGTGATTTGTGCATTTGAATGTGAAAGAGGTGATATATGTTCATATGCTTGATATGTGGAAAAAGGTGTTGATGTGGTGATACTTGCTTGAAGTAAATTGTGCATTGTTCTTTGAGTTCAAGTGAATTTTCATATGTGTGAAGTGGTTATATTTGTGCATGAAAAAACTGTTGATTTGTTGAAATAGAGAATATGGGTCGATGACATATGTCCCCAAATTTTAATTGTTTCTTAGGATTCTTGTGGGAACCTTGGTGGTTAATTACATTGTATCCTTTTAATGTTAAGATAAATGGGTGTAAATGGGTCATATGCATGATAATTGTGAAAAATTCTTGGTGAAATATACAATACATTTCTAAGCCCTACATTGTTGAATCTAAATTATATTGATCCTCTCTCGTTTATTGTGCATGTTGAATTCTTGAATAAAATCATGCAAAGTAGGATCATTGTATTGATATGGCATAGAGCCCCGATTGTGTTATCGTTCCTTGTAAAGAATGTCAATGTTATTTTGTTATAAAATTTTGTAGAGATGCATGATGTGAGTAAATTCATGTCCCATGTGATTGGTGATATATGCATCCAATTGAATTTTAGTGATTCCTTGCATGATTGAACATGTAGAATATCTTTAGCTTGAATATTGAATGCTTCGTATCTTATACTTGTTTATTGAAAGATTATTAAGTTGTGATTATGTGTGTCATTGCATTGTTATTGTAATTTCCATGTGAATGTGATGATTTGGTTAAGCTTTACCCTTTAGTGGAAAAAAAATTCTTATGGATGCTATGGGAACCCTTGTATGTATCTTCTTGCATAATGATGTGATTTTGTTGCAATGAAGCTATAATTGCTTGAAATATTGGTTAATATTTGGAATGATCTGCAAAAATAGTAATTTTTGTGTGATGTGTTTGGAGTCTTAGAAGACTCACTTGCATGGTGTTCTTGAGCATATTACCTAACACACCTTGAATGTTGTATTCCTAGGTGTTGTGTAGCTCTTTACTCCCTAAATTGTGGCTAGTATTAGTCACACAGTGGATGTAACTATGCCTTCTAAGTTTGATGCTTTATTTTGGTTATTGATAAATTCTTGAAGTGTTTTAAACACTAGCATTGAAAATTTTGTTCTTCTTATGAGTACTTTAGTCACCAATTTTTTCCTTTATCTATTTTGTGACCCTTGGGACCATGCTCGATTTATTGTTTAGATTGGGCTTATTTTATTCTTTAGTGTTAGAATTAATAATTCTTCCTCTTTGGAATTCTCTTATTTCATGGTGGCTATATTAAAGTGTTTTGAACTACTGATCTTGTGTTGTGTAAGTGTTGTTCTCTATCATGTTCAATAGAAACCTCTGATGGAATGTATAAGGGAGTAAATAGTGGAGAATGACTAGTTCTTTGTGTTCTATTAATTATAACAATGTTGAGTTGAATTTTTTTTGCCCCTTGTGACAATAAGTGAATTGTTTATGAAGTTTTTGAGAAAATTATGAAATGTTGTATGCATATGGATCTTTTTCCATGTGAATAGGTGTGAATTCCTTTTATTTGGCATTGATTGGGGTATGTTTGACTCTTTGTATATGACCGATTGTGGCTCTTATCCTTATAAGATTGAGAGTGAGTTGTGTTGAATTCCTTACTTGGATCATTCTTGTATATGTTTGCTAATAGATGGTTGGGTGTGATTTATTCCACCAACTATGCTCATTCTTTCTTGTCTTTCTCTTTTTTTTCATGCTCTTGTGACCATGTTTCCTAGTGATCTAACATTATTTGAATTTTCTTTGAGGTGTTGTAGACACCGAAGCCATGCTATGCAATAGTATAAAGGAACACATCCTATTATTTAGATGTAGTTTTTATAGCTACACTCGTGTTTGACATAGTGTAGGGTATGATGGTACATTAGTATGTGATTGGGAACCTACTATTTATATATATTATATTATATTTATGTATCTATTTCTTGATGGGTTTCCAACTATGGTTAACTTGGTGGTTGTAGGAGTTCCTCCTTAGTATTTTAGAGTTGTTCCTATTGGTGTGAATAGGGTTATTTCCTAACTATTTATTAGTGAGAACCTATTCACATGTTATAAGTTTACTTAGGAGTTAAGTTATCCTAGGTGTCATTTCTAGAAGTTAGATATAATGGTGTCATGTCTCATTATTTACTTTTAGTCATTTAGGCATTTAATAGTTATCCCATGCATTATATCATGCATTTAATAACTTGCATTGAGCATTTAATGTTTGTATCAAAGGTAGTTATCATCCCTTATCACACCTTGCCTATATATACAAGGTTCTTGTACATTACAAATCATCTCAAATAATCTAGATCAATGAATTTGATGAATTAAATATCAATCTCATGATCAATTTGATTAATATGAATTCTCAATCTTCTTGCAAGCTTGTGTTGCAACACTTCTTGTGGATGGTATCTTTCTTGGTTGATCTATTGAATACTATAGCTTCATTTGGGTTCATTAATATTTCCAACATAGTATCAGAGCTTAGGCCATGAAAATCCCTTCTCATATTGGAGAGTTGAGTGTTTTCTTGAGGAGAGAATTCATTGTAGGTTATTGAGGGTTTGTATTTTAGGATACTTGTCATGATCTGGGAGGTAGATGATTTCTAGAGTAGATTGGGTCAGATCTAACCCCATCATTGCTCCTGGGAGGCTCAAAAACCCCTAAAACACCTATCAAATCATCAAAAATTGACAATTTTTTCCTCAAAGACATCAAAGGTTTTTTGCAAAAGTCAAACAAGCATCCATATTGTATGGATCCATATAGTCTGCAGCGAACCCCTCATGGATGAGGCATTATGTTTAACAGGTTTAAAATTATGATTAGGCAACTTTTATTAAAGTTGGGTGACTATTTTTTTTTTGTGGGTGAAAAATCATTTTCTGCAAATTTGTTGGATTCTAGAGGCATTGATTACTAGCAAGGGCATTCATTATTATCAGTTACTTAAAAATTTTGTTGGGCCCTTTTGGCAAGTGTCGACGACAGCATTTATTGTCTTTTATCAAATAGTGTCTCTATTTTCCGCTTTTGTTCCCATTGACTGGCATCAACCACCCAACAATACTCTCATTGAGTGCCAGTTTTCCCTAGCCCCTGGATTTGCACACGACCACTATCGATTTAGAGGCTTTGCTTGGTGGAGCGACGCTGCCTGACAACCACCCCACTACCACCCAGCATGGTGGAGCCTTTTATTTTTGTGTCTACAAGCCCTACATCCATATTAGCGACCAAGGGCTAGAGCTCGAGGGTGTTGGATTGCACCTAGTTAGCTTGCACATGCCCAAATTGGGCCATTTTTTCAAACTGAGATAACTTTTGATCAAGGAGGGTATTTTTTACAAATGAGATATCATTGGAAAGCTAATTTTGTCAACGTCACTATGGTGGAATTTATTTCTTATTATTTTTTTTTGACAATATTTATTGTAGTTTGAAGTGAAGATTCCCATTTGGACTCACGAGCTTGTATCTTTTTACCATATGGTCAAATTTTGGAGATTCTAGCTCGGTATTATGAAGGTGTTTAAGAGTTGTATCATTCAGTCTATGCACTTTTTCTAGATTCATCCCCAAGTACTATCTAATGATTTTTTGCATTTTTTGGCATCTACTTGATTACTTGGAAATACTGCTATTTGGAGAAGTTCTATTTGTTATGAAGGCTTCATTTTCAGTTGTGTATCATATTTTAGGAGTTTCTAATTGTTGTTGAAGGTTAATTTCTTTGTGATGTTAGAGAATTATCATAGTTTATTATGGGGTTTTTATTTCATCCTTCACTAATTATGTTGAAAAGGGGTTCAAACTATAAATAATGGAGAGATGGCATCATAAAACATCTCCATTGGCTTTTTTTGTTGTCACATTTGTATGATCTTGTTCCCCCTCTAAGTATAGCTAGTAAGAAATTTTCTTGGAATTGCAAAAGGGATCATGTCTTAGGAGTTATTGTGATGCATATAGATGATGACATTTTGAATTCTATTGTTCATTTTGAGTGTTCTCATAATCTTTGGACTAAAATTTGGGAGATATATGGAGATCCTGATACTTAGCAATTCCCAAATGATCATGTTTTAGACTATCATGTGCCTCTTCATTGTTTAGATAGGATACCCTATGATGATACTATTCGAGAGTTTGATTGTTTGGAATACTTTGAATCTTTAAATGAGGACGAAGAGGTTTCTTCAAGTGCTCCTTCTTCTCCTTTAGAGGTAGTTGATGTACCTTCACCTTCATTGATTCATTGTTTAGAGTCATTGATTGAGGCTCCCATCATTCCTATTCAGTAGGATCATTCATTTTTTGGTGGTGATTCATTGATAAATTCTAGTGATTCATTGCAACAGGTATTCCATTGTCTTCCTAATTGGGATTCCTATTTATCAAACATTGCATCCTTATTTATGGAGTCTCACATTTCAGATTTGGAGGGCACATTTGATGGGTTATCTATCCTCTTTGATGATAGTTATTGCACAACTATTGTCAAATCATTATTATCTTTGGATCTTATTCTACAATCGTTTCCACGTAGTCCTAGTTTATCACCTTCTTTAATTGGGCATGTACCTAATTTAATTATGGAATCTTCATCTTCAGTGGACAAGGAGACACATGAGCAACTTTCAGATATATCATCATATGTATTTATGCTTCTTTCTTTCAATTCCTATCTAGAATGGGAAGCATTCCTGCATTTGTTCTTGGTTTTGTTTCTTCTGAAAGGGAGACAAGTTGTTTGACGATAGTGGATCATGTTTTGTCTTCAGGCACCTACCATTTTTGCAAGATATTATACATTGTGGAGAGGCTACATAGTCTCTCTATTTCCCTCTTATTGGGGGCTATTGATTGTATTTTATCCTTCTGATGGATGTAGCTCTTGGGGGTATTGATGTTGATACTTCCATACATCACTTCTTCTATCACTTGTACATGATTTGTATTGCATCTCTTTTCGGAGAGGAGTTTTATCCCACTGGGTTTTCTCCTTTTCTCCATTTGTGAGAGATTAATTGCATGATTAGTTTTACATGGGTACCTAACATGGCCTCATTGTCGGGACCCATATTGCATTTTCATAGTGCATATTTGCATAATAACTACACTCCCTAATTTGCACTTAGGGGGGGGGTGTTGGTGTGAATGTTGTTATTTCCTAACTAGTCATTAGTGAGGAACTATTCACATTATAAGTTTACTTAGGAGTTAAGATATCCTAGGTTCATTTCTAGAAGTTACTTATAATGGGGCCATGTTGCATTATTTACTTTTATTCATTTAGGTATTTAATAGTTATCTCATGCATTATCTCATTCATTTAATGATTTTCATTGAGTGTTTAATTTTTGTATCAATGGTAGTTATCATCCCTTATCACACCTTGCCTATATATACAAGGTGCTTGTACATTGTAAATCATCTCAAATAATCTAGATCAATGAATTTGATAAATTCAATATCAATCTCATGATCAATTTGATCAATATCAATTCTCAATATTCTTGCAAGCTTATGTTGCAACACTTTCTTGTGGATGGCATCTTTCTTGGTTGATCCTTTAAATACTGCAACTTCATTTGTGTTCATTAGTATTTCCAATGGTTCCTAGCCTAGTGCTAGAAAGGATGTAGTTATTCATTGAAGAATTGGTTATCCTATGTATTATATATTTTGAGAATAATTGGTGTTTGAGCCTTTTAGAGTTTCCTTGTTACCTTTTTTTATTATGGTTCCATGATCTTGTTAGGTTGTTTAACCCCTATTTTGTTCATAGTTGAAAAATTATGTAGTGTAGATCATATTTTTTCTCATTTTTTTGTGTTTAGTTGCCTCCTTGGATGTGTCCTTATGATTTTTGGAGTTTCTAAGCCTCATTTGTTGAGGGTGTGTATTCTTTTGAGAGGTTGTTTCCTAGATTATTCCCTCCAAGAATTCCTAAGTTATTCATAGTTTATTATTGAGAAGCTAGTGTATTGAGGAAATGCTCACTTTTCTAAAGTGGTATTTGAGGGAGAATCTCATGGAGTGAGGCATGATTTTGGTAAGCATGAAAGTCAAGTAGTTTTTCCACTAGCCTTATGAGGTGGTTTTTCCCTAGATTTTGGGTTGTAGCTTTGACGATTAAGGACTTGGTCTTAGGAGAGACCATAGGAAGTGAAAACTTGGATTCATTAGCCTTGTGGTGAGGTGAGGTTTGTAGGCTTTTGTTCCTTTCCTTAGATAAGTGATTGGTTAGATGGATTTCTTAGAGGTGGTAGTAGTATTTTCTTTCTTGTGGTTAGTTGGAGCTTGTGGTTATATATCACACTAGGCATTTCTTTTGTTATTCCCCAAACATACTTGAATTGAATATGGGATGTGTCATGTGTAGTGCCCTCCCAATTGCAACTTGTTTCCTGGATTAGTGGATTGGCTTCACCATTTCCTATGATTTTTGTAGTGATTATTTTATGGCTCTAAATGGTGTGTATGAACCACCACATGTTTGAGATGAGGCTCCTCAACATGTTGACATTTTATATATTTACATGCTTGTTTTTTCATTATTCTTTAGTTCAGTGATGTGCATTATATATGTTGTCATTAAATGTGATCCCGAGTATTGATGATTCAAGAAATTATTTTGTATGATACATGTATCTAGATGTTATTTTATGCTTTATGCTATTGAATCCCATTCGGTGATTATGTTGTGTTATATATATATATATATATATATATATATATATATATAAAGTAGATACCCTTGATGTGTGTTGAATGGTTATAGGTATAGGGTTATTTATCCACCTAGCTACATAGGTATGAGTTATTACCTAATGGTGGTTAATTCAAAGATGTCACATTGGGTCTCCTTGTCTATTCCTTGATCGTACTTGAATCAAGTACAATGTGTGTCATATTTGAACCTATGTGAACTCAAATCTAAGTTAGGAATCATTATGGAACCCCTATGCGTCATGAATGACCTGTGAATGATTTAATTAATGGTTAAATTCTATGTTTTTCGCAAATGAGATATTAGGAGTTTAAATGATTCTTATATTGGTTATTAAAATATTTTCTATGTTTTGTGAAAGGGAAAAATAGAATGAAAGTAGAAATGAAGTCAAGTAATTATTTAATTAAATTGTAAAAATCCATTGGATCAAGAATTGCAAGTTATGTTTGATTTAATTATCCTATTTGAATTTTGAATTTCATAAATTTAAATGAGTATATGCTTATATGGATTTAAAGCGTGAATTTAAAAGATATGCGATAATCACAAATGAATTTAAAATCTTATTTTGATTTTCCTTTCTTTGGTACTTTCAACCAATATTTAGCCATGTTATTTAGGAAATTCTTCTTTCCATTTTGAAAATAAAATATACTAGTGTTGATGCTTGTATCTTCATATTCATCCTTATAGAAAGTTTCAATGTAATACCTAGGGATTGCCCATCTAACATGACCACCAATTGATCATCTACTATTTTGATTTCATAAGTATCTAGTTTGTAGTGTCTTATGCAAGATAAGAAAATATTTGTACATAAATAAATATAAGTGGGAAAACCATTAGTGTGAAGTAGGGTACTCTAGAATGTTGCTTCTATTGTTGATGACTTGGGGCCTTACCCCATTTTTCATATAATTTTTTAAACAATATTCCCTAACTACTATCTCCTACTCTTGATAGTGAATTGTGTTGGATAGAGGGTTGTTCTTAGCCTTGATATGAATACTTCACAAGCAAGAATTATTCAACTAATTAGTAAGATTTAATAAATCTTATTTTGAAATGAGAAAAATGGGCATACTACTTATAAATAGAATATAAGAGATGCAATAAAATTTTATAATAATTGGAGTTTCTTGGCTCTTAACTTTCTTTTCAAAGAGAAAAGAAATGTCTTGGAGGAAGAAGACGTAATCAATACTTTTGGAAATGAGTTCCATTGAATGTGCCCAAGACTCCTTCCTAGTTGGAAAATTGTTTAGAAAATGAGCCTAATAATCCCTTATATAGCTTTGTGCTTTTCTTGTTGAAGATTTTATGATATTTTGAACATCAAATTGTGTCCCATGACAATGTATTTGTGACATCTATGCAACATGGTGTAAAAGTAAGGTTTAAAAGTGTAAGGTATTCATTTTTATTCCTATCGATACCAACTTCACGTTAAAATTTCTTAAATGGAAAATGTTCTATATTATACATCCAAATATAGTTGGGGTATTTAAAATATTCAATTATTAAAAGAAATTGATCCTTAATTATACACCTACTACTAACAAGGTGTTAAAAGCATTCAATCATGTTGAAAAAGTAAAATAATAATAGCAAGCACTAACATAAGATCAATAATAGCTCTTTTGTAGTATACACTAGAAACCTAAGAGAGAAGACCAAGGGTCATAACATAGAATCCCACCTTTAGATTTCATAGCTCCACACTAGAAGTAAATGGCATACAACAAATTCACCGCTAGCAATTCACTGACGGAAAATTCACCGCTAGAAAATTCACCACCATGACAATTCATCGCGCAAAAAATTAATTGCATAAATTTTTGGTGATTAATTTTCCAGAGTGGTGAATTGCTGCTGGTGGTGAATTTTTCGTCGGTGAATTGTGACAGTGAATTTTCCTAGAACTGAAGTAAACAATAGAAAAAACCATAATTAATGACTTACAATTGCACACATGTCCCTTTGGGACTTGAACATAGGTCTCCATAATGAGAACCCAATGCTTTAAGCAATTGAGCTCACCCCCTAGGCTCCTAAAAAAATGGTCTAGAGAAAATTAAAATATTATCTTTACATATAATCAAATCACTTGGTTTGTGATTTTATATAGTTTAAAATAGTTAAAAGTATTTTTTTTCAAAGTGGGAGTTAAGGATTTGAGTGTATTTTGTTAGGATTTGGTGAATGCACTAGAGTTTTGTGTTCCACCTATCATATCACAACCTTTGCAAAGAAACCTTCAAGACCTTTCATTAGTTTAGTGGACTTGTTGCACATAAATGTTTGTTTTCCCCATGATTTAGTGATGTGCTTTTTATTTAGGTCTTTCCATTAGTACTTGCATCAATTGATGTGATGGTTGTTATAGGAATGCATATAATCATGGCATCTAGGAAGGTCCATAAGATTATCTAATATCCTACTAGGTAATTAGTTTATTCTTGAAGAGATCCCTATGGATGTTCTTCTTCAAATGCCTATATTTGAAAACGCTTAAGGGTGGTTGTAAGAAGTTGGGAAGCCATAAAATGGAAAATCAAAAATTGAGGTGTGTGGGTGGTTATAAATCACCTAAAAAGATACCAATTTCCAAGGGAAGCTTGAATATCCAAATTTGAATTTAGCTTAGATATTTGAATAAATATTCATTCCTATATGTGGGGAAAAACTAAAACCTCTCATAACCTGTTCTTTGCATTTATTTCTACATATCTTCCACAAAACTGATATACGTTTCCTTGAGCTTTCGACCTCAAGAGCCTCATCATTGACCTCTAAGCTTGTTATTCCATGTATTTAATTGTCATTTCCCTTTTTGCATTTATATTAGTCAATTTTTTAAAACGTATGGTATTTTTCCTCTATTTGACTTTTTTTTTTAATAAATTGTAAATACAAACCATGACTCAAAGCTACCCTCATTGCCCATCTCAAAATCCTTCACAAATTCCACCTTAAAATCTTCCTACAACTATAGAAAATATAGACACAAACTTACAATAATTAAACCAAATAGTCCACTAACTTAGTAGTGCCCAAATATGTAACCTATGATCATGACCTTACAAGAGATAGTTAACCATATCCATATAAACCCAAATAGTATTGTAAGCTTTCTATTGTGTGTAACTCATAGTTGCATATACTCCCTAGCATAATGTTGTGGTAGGAAGGAATATCATGGCTTTGGTTGAGATGACGAGGTGAAGATGTTTATATGATATTGTATCATCAAAAACTTCATAGAGTAATTTGAATTAACCTTCTATGCACAAGAAAACGATGGCCCACATAGAAAGGAAGTCCTACACATGAGCTTCTTGATTCTAAGTGGGGATATTAGGCCTCCTAGGTTTTGGTCACTACTATCCTTAAAGATGGGGATAAGGTGGAATTTGCACATATCATCACAAACCTATAATGGAAAATAGTGGGCCAATTTTAGTGTCAAAAGTTAGATTCAAAGAGGAGTTGAAAAAACCATAGAAGATGTTTGACTCACATGTGTGTGGACAAATGATTAATTTTCCAAATGTGTGAGTTGCTTGAATTGTTAAACACCAACATTAGGAGGGAGGTCGAGGCCTCTCTTCTTTCAAGGGGTTCAACTTGATAATGCCATGTTTTTGGCCCTCTAAGTTGTGGTTTGGCAAGGATGTTAATGTTGAGACTCATCTAGTTTAGAGGTGTATAATAAAGGCAATGCCTCCCCAATTTTAAATGAGACACTTTTCTTGATTCATTAACTATATTGAGATTTTTCTTTTGGTTTCCCTTAATGCCAGCACATATCCATGTTCTTTATTATGCTTGTTGAGTTCCATGTTTTTATTATGGACCATGTTTCTAATTCTCAGAAGAGATGCTTTCGCAACCAAAAGCTGATATAAAGTAGGGGAGAGGGACCCATAGTGGAGTGGCCTCCAATAGTGGGGATAGAAGTAGTTTTCAGTGGGCTTCGTAGTGGAGTATCTTAATATCCAATTGCAAAACACTTTTTATCCATAAAGTACACAAACTGACAAATCATGTGATGCCACATCAGCGCACCAATAAAACATGCACCACTATCGGTTGCTCCTTTTTCTTTTAGCCTTTTTAATACCTTAACAAAAAGCATGCTGATGTGGCATCATATTTGATGATGTGACCCTAAAATTAATTTTTTTAAGCAGGTGAGTTGCCAAATAAACTGTTGTACAAAATTGGGACTGATTTGAAATTCCATGTAAGATTTTGAGGAACACGAAGTTAGGGTGCTCCACTATGGACCCCCCTCCCCTAAGATCGAAGGCAGAATGCAAGCAGTCAAGTACAAGGGTCCACACAAAACCAAATTACATGCTAAATTTTGAAGGTTAAAGACTTGAAGCAAGAGGATTATCTAAGTTTATCGGATGTTTATAGGCTTCCATGCATGTGTTTTCAGCAAGAGTTATCAGAAATCTTCACTATGCTGGGATTTGGATGTTTATGTGCAAGAAAGAAGTCAATTTCATCCTGCTCATCTTGGTAGCTTAACCTGTGTTGATGAGCACTTGGTTAATTACACATATATGGTGGAAATTGAAAACCTTACATGATAACATTATGAAGATACTCTTACTAAATGATTGGCGGAAAACGAATTCTTGTATAAAACAATGACTCTGAATATTGCAAGAAAACGACTCAACATTGAATTTGCACGATCTGGTGCTCTATCCCCTGTGAAGGTGTTCTATTATTTTAGCCAATAGGTGAATCTAACAGACAGAGAGAGGTAGCTGATCAATTCATCTTGGACGAGCTGCTCCCTCTCTCCAACTGTTAGATTCACCTTATGAATTTGTAGGACAAGCAACACTCAATACTCCATCAGTTAGATTCTCTAATGAGGCGGTTCAACCGGCACAGAAAATCCTGTCCATGAGAACATAGACATTTCAAGTACCATATACAGTAAAAATATCAGACCAGGTTAGAATTTGTTGTAAGATTTATGTATCAACTCAAAGTATGACATCACACGATGCTGTGAGTTTTCATCCGAAGTGTCATAAAGACCGATAATTAACACTGCAAAGGCCCAAGATCGGATTCCGCACCTCATGATCTTTGATCTAGTAAAAGAAAGTGGGTGGACAAATAGCTCTGAAATGGCTTCCTCTTGTTAGCCATGCCTCAACTGTGTATAAAAGTGCAACACAAGGTCCAATAATATGAAGATTCAAACTCTACAGCCAGGTTGAAAGCACATACTAGTTAGTATGCACCACAGCTTCCAAGGCATCTCCAAAAGAATATATGTGCAAATTCTCCATTTGAAGAGCCGGAATAGATAGAAAACAACAGGCTAAAACAAAAGGGGTTTGGAAGAAATTGATTCATCATCCAATCACCGACCACTGAGCACCTCTAATTTCCGTATCTTTTGTACACATAATGTACATTGTACACCTGTTGTCATGAACATCACCAATAGTCACTGCAGGAACACAGTCCATCCTTGACATGATGGAAACGGTTTGCATCTCTCATTACAATTTCTCGACCGACAATCTTGGTGATAAACTTAGTGGCAGTATGGCAGTCAGTACAAACACGAAGGTTTTTCGTGATACATATGGGGGTTCCAGGTCTCGTGTTCAGAATCCCAAAAGCAATAGCTAGTTTCTCGCTGTGACATGAGAGCAGATCTTCCTTCAATTCTTCCTCTACATCATGCAGCACAAAATCTGTATTAGGCACATATCCCATCTCTTTCATCTTTTTAAACATACTCTCCAGTAATGAATATATTTTATCAGATTGAGGATGAGATCTATCTCCTACTAGGAATGAATGAACCCTGTTATTCGCCTCAATCCAGCTGCACCCAGGCGTCTTTTTCAGACCTCTGTCTTTCATCAATTGTCTTACCTTGACTATGTCATCCCACCTACCTGCTGCAGCATAAATGTTTGAAAGTAACACATAATATCCAGCATTATTAGGTTTCAAGTCAAATAGGTAGTCTGCAATACATTTTGCTAGCTCAATATCGTGGTGAATTCTGCAGGCACCAAGCAAGGTTCCCCATATGCCAGGAGTGGGTTTTACAGGCATCTTTTCAATGAATTTTTGTGCCTGATCCAAATGGCCTGCACGTCCGAGAAGGTCAACCATGCATGCATAGTGCTCTTCCTTAGGTGTGATGCTATAATCTCGAGTCATGGAATCAAATAACTTCCAACCTTCTCCCAACAAGCCAGCATGACTGCATGCAGACAAAACAGAAACGAAAGTAACATGTGTAGGCTTTATGCCCGCCTCTTGCATTTGGAAAAATAGCTCTAGAGCAATTTTTTCATGTCCATTCATCCCATATCCTGCAATCATTGCACTCCATGAAACCACGTTTCTTTGGCACATCTTATCAAACAATAGGCGTGCAGTGTTTATACGTCCACATTTGGCATACATATCTACGATTGCAGTTCCCACATAAACATCTGAATCAAATCCATTTCTAATTATGTAAGCATGGATCATCTTGCCCTGTTGTAGAGCTCCAAGATGTGCATATGCTGGTAACACACATGTCATGGTTACTGCATTAGGCATCGCACCTTCTACTTGCATTTGATGAAACAACCTCAAGGCCTGGTTGCCATGCCCATTTTGTGCATAAGCTCCAATCATGGCATTCCAGGAAACCAGATCTCTCTCAGATATATTGCCAAACAATTGTTGTGCTGTCTCTGCCTCACCACACTTGGCATACATTGCCACAAGGGAAGTCATTACGGTAGTATTAGTTTCAAATCCACTCTTTACTATGTAAGCATGGCTCCCCTTGCCCTGTTGTAGGTTTTCTAAATCAGCACATGCTGGTAGGATACTTACTATGGTAATTGAATTTGGTTTCACATCTGCCAGTAGCAATTTTTTAAAGAGCATCAACGCCTCTGTGGCATGTCCATTCTGGGCATACCCAGCAATCATTGCATTCCATGAGACCACATCTCTTCCAGACATTTTGTCAAACAACAGCCGCCCAATTCCTATACTACCACACCTAGCATACATAACTACTAGGGAATTGCCCACTGAACCATCCAACATAACCCCATTTCGAATCACGGAAGCATGAATTGACTTGCCTTGTAGAAAAGCTCCTAATCCAGCACATGCTACTAGTGTACTCGAAATGGTAACAGTGTTCAACTTGAGGCCTACAACTTGCATTTGGCAAAACAATGCCAAGGCCTTATTTGCAAGTCCATTCTTAACATACCCATCAATCATTGCATTCCATGAAACCTCATTTCTTTCCACCATTGTATCAAACAATTGACATGCACTATCTATGTTCTTACATTTAGCATACATATTTATAAGTGCAGTTCCTACAGGAATATGGTGTTCAAATCCGGCTTTAATTATATATGCATGGATCGATTCACCTTCTTGCAGAGCTCCTAATTGGGCACATACGGGAAGCACGCTCACAACACTTGCAGAATCTGCTGCCACAGCTTCGGACTGCATTCTACAAAAAATCCTCAATGCCTCCTTGCCATACCCATTCTGCACATATCCAGCAATCATTGCACTCCACAACACTGAATCTCGATCATCCATTTTGTTAAACACTTGGAATGCATTCTCTATGCACCCACATTTTGCATACATATCTAACAATCCAGCTCCCACAAAGACATCAGCTCCCAGCCCAATCTTGAGTATGTTACCATGAACCCCCTTCCCCTCTCTCAAAGCCGAAAAGCTGGCACAAGCCTTCAATACCACTGGAAACGTATACTTGTCTGGCCAAAAACCCCGCTCTCTCATTTCTTTGTAAAGTGAAATTGCCTCATCAGAGGGACCATTGGTTGCATAACCCCTGATTATTACATTCCACAAGAGAACATTTGTGTCGGATATTTTGTCGAACACCTGGCGACCATAATCCATAGCTCCCAAAAACGTACACATTTGAACTAGTTTCGTTTCAAGAATAATGTTATGATTGAAACCACTTTTAAACATGTGGGCGTGAACTTCCTCCAATGCTTTTTTATTGGTACATTGTTGCAGCAAAGAAGAATAGAAACTTTCCCCACAGACACTGTTTTTTGCCATTGCCGAAGAAGTGCGTAAAGTGGGGGAAATTCTTGTAATAACAGGAACCTGAGACATGTATCTCAGTCGAGTCTTTAAACTTTGGCATTGCTTAAGCTATCAAAATACGGTTCTAATGGTCCATCCAAGCCCCCCTCACCGATATATTGACCGTTTGGACGCCATTTTGAAAGACAGGTATGACGGGGAAAAATAAATAGGAAACTCAGAAAAGTTGCCTCCACGCAGGATCGAACTACGGACCTTCAGTTTACAAGACTGACGCTCTACCACTGAGCTATAAAGGCACATGTTGAAATTAACCTGATACATTTAATTTAGTTGTTTTAACAGCTTGGCAGAATATTAGCAATTCCCCGTTTCTCTTTGATTGAATACTTCAAAGACTATTAGTTCCTCCTATGGAACAATAGTGTGGAGGCAGACCAATTACAATTTATTATTTTGTCTTTGTTTTTTTCTTGTTTGTATTATAATGTTTTAATAGGTGGTGAGGTTTTGTTAGGATTTTGGTCTTGGTTTGTTATAGTTTGCATCTCTTGATGTCACACTACTTTTTATTGAAACAAGATTTGACATTAATTTTATAGATTTATTGCATGTCTTTTAGGTTGCTATGTCTATGATATTTTTTGTCATTATAAATTGTCTCAATATATTGTAACTCTATAGTTGTTGGAGTTGAAGGTTTGACAGCACAAAATAATGGCTCACCTGCTCAATTTTCTCATTAAGTTTGTTCTAAGGTGTTCTATATGGTACACCCATTAAAACACCTCAAAATGTGGTTCTTACCATTCTAGACTTTGATATGATATTTTATGGGTAGTCCCTCCCTTAAAGCATGCTCAAAGAATATGTGACCAAGGCTTGGATCTCACATGGGATCCACCTTGATGTTGTGTAGAACCTCACTAAGGGTTTTTCATTTTCCTTTTGATGAAGCTAGCAATGCATAGGCTATTCTCAAGCATTGTCACTTGTATGTTTGTTCCTCTTAGCTTATTTTCACACCTTGGGCTAGAGACTACCATTTCTAATGAGAAAGTCTCTATATCTTTATCTAGATGAATTTTATTAGGTTGAATTTGACATGCTAATATTTTCTAACCAAGATAGCCTCTTCCTTAGGCAACATTAATTGTTTTAAGCCAATCAAGTTATTTTTAGCTCGACCTTAGAAGAGGGTGGGTATGTTTTGAAGTCAACCTCTCCAAGGATCGCAAGGAGATGGTAGATACAAATTGGCCAAATAAGGCATGCCTAATGTGTTCTATATAAAAACCTACATAATACTTGCTATCATTATTAATCTATTAGGCACAAGATTTGGGAGTTCCCTTTGGTTACTTCTTGTACCAAACTCACCTCTTGACTTAAAACTAACAACCTTCCTAAAAATAAAGTGGTAAACTATAGTTAGTCTCAAAGCTAATACTAATAATAAAGGTGAACTACATCATAGTCTTCAATTGATATTGGTGGATAGCTAATAAAAAGATCAAGGTGGTACAATTTTGAATCTTTAAGACCCGGGGAAATATATTGTTTACTCTCATTGGGAGACTTCCAAGGAGGTAAATAATAATTTAACCTTCACCAAAGCACTATTGGGGTCGTTAGTTCGATCTTCTCATGTGGATACCATAGTTTTCTCCACCTCATCGACTATGATTATCCAAAAAAGGTAGGTCCCACAACCCATTTGGGCATTTAGAAGAAGGTGAATATGTGTTAGAGAAATTTCAACCTACTCAACATTTCATTGGGATAGCAATTTGAATTTAGAAGAAGAATTTTTGTAGAGTAGTTATTTTGCCCTCAACGAGCTATATAGTGAGGATATGAGCTTGGACACTCACAAATTTTATATCCTAGAAATTTTGAGGTATGATAGACTTCTAAGGAAGTATTGTGTGTGTGTGGCACTTGACACAATTCTGTACTTGTAACAAGTTCATATTTTTTTCACTTTTTGTTGCATGTGTTATTTGTCTTGCTAATCATTTTTTATGTAGTAATCATTAAACATACCTTGCAATATCATTTATTAGAAATATGAAACAAATCAATAAGAAAGAAATTTTCAATAGAGAGATTTAAGCTACAAAGACTATAAATGAAAACCACATGATGAGGCTTATTATTAGTTAGTTTTATATTGTTTTAGTACATGCTTTTAGACATCTCCAGATACTTATTTCATGCATATTTCTAAATTTTGCTATCTTTTATGATTATCATACAAACTTGAACATGGTTTTAAGTATATGAAAATATGATTATGGTATTATAGCTATTACATGGTCAATATGTGAATATGTATGGAATGCAATGAATATCTATGTTTAAAATCTGGTTATTATTATTATGTAGATGTTGTGTGAACTAACTATTTGCATCCAAGGAGTCGAAGTAAGCAGGTTGTATCACACAACAATTAAGGGGTGCAACTCGCAAGCAAAGGATTTTCAAACAACGATGCAAGGGAAGTTCCAAAATAAGTAGAGTACAACAGTTACATAATTGGAGGTGTCTATTTATCAGTAATATTGTGAGTCACCATGTCATTTAATAAGACTACTAAAGGAGAAGAGATATGCCACAATTGAGAATCCAACAAGACTATTTTTACAGTCTATGTTTCAGTTTTATCGTTGTAGTAGAGTTGTAGTCCTATTCAAATTCTTCTACCTTTTTAGTTATTTTTTTAGTTACTCAAACTTTTTCATACTCTATTTCTTAGGGAGTGGTGATTTGCATTTAGATTTTTTTTTTCAGTCCCTGTTTCAATAAGACTCCCTCATACCTATATATATAGTTTGGTGTTTGAGGTGAATAGTTAGTTGGTTAAACAAATGCAACAAATATAGAAAATAGATATGTCTAGTTAGTTTTTTTATTTTACACAAACAATGTTTTTTTCAATCATGTTCTTATGAATAAGAAATCCCATAAGATTCTTATCAGATTGTGATATCTTGAATTATGCAATAAAGAGGTTTTTAATTACTACTATGTTGAATTAATTTGAGGAGATAGACTTGAGTTTATCTTGTGGAGACAATCACTTGAGCAAGTTCCACTCAAGGTAACTATTCCCCACTTTACTTTTTGCACATTTATTTTTGTTGTTATAGTAATTACTTTCATGGTTGTATTTGTCTTAAACAAATTCTTCATGTGAATGAAATCGTGAATAAGATCTTGTCTTGTATTCATGTTTTATTTGTTTCCATGCATTACCCTCTAGAGTGAGTCAAGTTAATCAAGTTAGCAGTATTAGTTAGTTACAATTCATTTTCTTGACAGTGAACTAGTCACGGTCTTTAATTGTAGGCACCTGTAGCAATAGTTCCAGCATTACCTATTTTCAATGTCATGCAATTTATGTTTCCCAACATGTGTAAACACCTATACTAAGATGATATAAGAAGTATAGAGTTTCTAAATGCACAGACAGTGCCAACATCATTCCAAGCTTACATTAGCCAAGTGATTGATAATTAAATGAAGGCCTTTCAAGGGTTTAGTGAACTGTTCAGTTAGGACCTCCTTTGAATTGTGTGTGTAACACCAAGTTTATTGAACATTAGTGGGCCTCTACATTTTTGGCACCATTGTTAAGGATGGTGCTACTTTCAAAGATTCATCTTTGTTATTTCAAGTTTTCATAGTTTAGTATTTTTTCTAGCATTAGGACAATTAGGTTTTACTCCATCAATACCAAAACATTTTACTAATATTTAATAGGAGTCGTTGATACACAAAGTCACACTTATTGTATGTGGAGGTAGAGAGATGCTTTGGGAATATTTCTTCGCTCAATACACGAAGTTAGAGGGGATATTTGTGACCACAATGATCAAATCAAGGGTATTCTTGAAAAATAAACCAACATCCATTGTAAATATAGAGGAGACCTTCCAAACTATGGTTGATGCAGCGATAGATGACCCACCAAAGCATGTAACTTTTCAGTTCCACATTACCAACCAAGAGAGAGCAACTGTCTTGAAGAATATACCTCCTTCAACATTGCTTATCTTCTATGGCTTGGTTACTGAGGTTCTAGATACCTTCTTGTTTGATTTTAATGCCCAGTGTAGAAGTTATGATTACACAATAGATGCACACATGCTCAAACTATTTGCAACAACCTTGAAGGTTGTCGCCTTAAAATGGTTTATGGGCTTGAGAAGAGATGATGTTCTAGATTGGGACACTATGAAGACAAAGTTCTTGGAGAAATACCAGGCCTAATGTAGAGGAGTTGACAAAAAAAGAGATGACATTTTTCAAGATGTCTCAAAAAGAAGATGAACCATTGGAGGACTATGTAGAAAGGTTTCAGTTATGCTTGAAGAAGAATCCACAAAATAGACTTTCAGAAAAATCCCTAAATTTGGTGTTTTTAAGAGGAATCAATGATGATTACATGGATACCCTTAACCTTATTGGGTCAGGAGATGTATCATAATTACCTTGTGAAGAAATCTACAATTTTTTTAGAAACTATTCAAGGACCTTTACTAAGAGGACAAAAGGGGAAAGAACATCTACATCAGCAAGACATCTATGATCAGATGGATTAGCATGGGCTGATTACACTTGATCCATGAAGAATTGAAGCATAACAAAGCCACTAATGTCGAATCTCAATAGGATCATTCAAATGAAAGTTAAACTAAACATTTATCAAAACTAAGCATTCTAAACTGTGAAATTGTTTAAATGTCTACTCTAATCCATTCAAAACATATCCCATTGTGGGAGTGGTGTCATGTTGATGTGGAACAGTGACCCTTTCCTAATCCCATGGATAATTGAGCTTGCCCTAGTCAGATTTATTGAAAACTGATGGAACGGTTGTGAGATGTCTATGAAAACATGATTTTAATCTAAATGAGCACGATGCAAGCTACTTAAACATGATTTATGCTAAAATGATGAAGATATACAAATGCTAAGCTAATTCTAAATGGATTCTAACCTAAAATATCCAAACCAGGTAATTAATTAAACAAGCTAAATAGATGCATTATGTGATTATGGAAGCCATTAATGGAAGCTTAGAGCTAATTAATGCAATGAAAATGAACTAAAAGATGCTAAATGTGTGCTAAATATGAGTGAGTGTGAGTGATTTCAACATCATAAGTTTTCTCTAAAAGATGGATTCATTTGTCTCCAAATAGTGCTTTATTTATAGGAAAGCAAATGAGAAATGGAGTGTTGAGATTGAAAAATCTAATCAATGGTCAAGGATGGAAGAAATTGGAGGCATGGATCATGGATTCTCATCAATGGATGAGAATGCAAGATGATATTTAATCAAGGGTTGTCATTCCCTCAAACAAAAACACTTTCAACTTATCCAAGAGGTCATAAGTTAACTTGCACAAGAGGTCACAAGTTAACTTGCTCAAGAAGCTAAGTAAGTTTGTTGAGAAAAAGGAATATTCCCCTTTTTCAAATGAGTGAGGAGAGAGAATATTCTGGGAATATTCTCATGGGTGAGGGAAAAGGATAATTTAGTTAATTAAAACCAAATCAATATTTGTACAAAAAAATATTACATGGGAATATTCCCCTTTTGGAGGAATGTGCAAAGGAGGAATATTCTCTTAGAATATTCCCTTGCAAGTGGGGGGAATTAGATTTAATTGATAATTAAACAATATTAATTATGCAATTAAGGGAATTAGAACAATTAGATGATATTCATTAAATAAAATGATTTAATGAATGGGGAAAAGGTGGAATGACATTTAATTAAATAACTTAGGGTTATTTAATTAAATAAGAAGATTTAGGGATTTAAATTAAATAGTTTGATTTATTTAATTTAACAGGACAAAGTGTTAGCATAAAAGAGGGTGAATTAACCTGATTAAATGAATTAGGTTAATAGATGCAAATGATGTCATTAATTAATTGGCTAGTCTAATTTAATTAATTAAGTGAAAAGAGGATGGGTTTCTAGAGGAAATGATGTTAGTATGCATGATTCAAGTGTATTATATCATCCAGGGCATTTTTTCAGTGTCTACAACATCTAATGGAGTCTCTAGAGTAGAATTGAGTAACATGTTGTCAAACATGAAAGAAGATATCATAAGCCACTTGGATACCCAATTAGACACTCTACATGTAAAGAAAAATAAAGAAGAGGCAGAGGAAATCCTTATTGAGTATTTCCCTAACTATAGACAGAGAAAAAATAATTGTAAGTAAAAAAAAGTAGCAAGTATTACAGAGGATAGACTAGGGAAAAAAATAATCAAGCACTGGAGGGTGAATATGGATAACTATTCTACATTGCATAAAGGATGCCATGGCAACCAATACAAGGTATGCCTCAAGATTCTTTGAATTCTAATACACCATTTCCAATTAGCAATCAAAACTTCTCTAGTTGGAACCCTCAACCTTGGGCAAACAAACTAAACCAATAGAAAAATCCTCAACCAAACTGGAACCAATAGCAATAAAACATGTGGCCACAAAAAAAATCAAACTACAACCCTCAATGGCCATGGAAAAATCAATGGCAACCTCAATGGAAAAAGGGTCATCAATGGAAAAACCAAAATCTAAATTACCAATAGCCATAGCAACCTTTGCGGTCACAATTCAACAATCCAACATGCTCAATCCAACAAATCCATCATCTCATCCACCAAGAGCACCTCAACTACCAGCCCAACCTGCACCTAACCCAAATAAAAATCTCGTTCAACAGGCCTACACTAACGAGGCTATTCAATACCCTACTTATAGGGTAGAGTTGAGTGGTGTCCACCTCAAGTAAAGGAAAACATTGTTTGGGCCTTCATCCCCTCAAATAATTGATTTGGTAGATGAGGAACCCTTAGCAAAAGCCTTAGACAATCCACCTATGGAACCTGAGTCAAATCAAGTGAACTAGACCACTTCAAGTCCACAACCTCCATTCCTTGAGCGATTAGCTACATTCAAAAACATCAAAACCAAGTTGAAACTGATCTATCAGGGCAACTTCAGTATGTGTGTATATAAAGATACTTCTCATTCAAGCCATTAAGGGCATTCCCATTTACACAAAAATAGTGAGAGACCTTTGTCTTAAAAGACTAGGAAGAAAGAGAAAAGAACCTCATATTGTACATGTTTTAGGGAACCTTACTAACATTATGATAGGAAACATAATTGTCTCTAAGTATACAGATCTTGGAAGTCTAGTGGTAGATGTTAAGATAAATCATACCCTTATCAAGAATGCCTTGATTGACTTAGGGGCAACCACTAATGTGATGAATAAGGAAACAATGCGGCTATTATAGTTAGTAAACCTTAGACCTACATGAGAATGATTTAATTGCACACATTATACAAAATAACTATAGTAGGAACCTGCAACAACATGACTATCTATCATGTATGTACCCTAAAGGCATCATTGAGGACTTGGTCAATAGTGAAACCTAAAGGCATCATTGAGGACTTGGTCATAGCTAGTAGATAGGTCAACAGTGAAACCTAAAGGCATCATTGAGGACCTGGTCATAGCTTTGGATTCATGGGAGTACCCTACAAATTTCATAGTATTGCAACTAAAGGTTAACCTTGTAGGCTATCCTTTTATTTTAGGAAGGCCATGGTTAGCAACAACTGATGCATTTATAGGTTGTAGGTCTAGAAACATGATTATCTCAAATGGAATGGTGACCAGGAAGTTGGTCCTTTATCCACCATCCCAACCTCATACAGATTTAGAGAAGACCATTTGGTG
Organism: Sequoia sempervirens; assembly: GCA_007258455.2. Classification (NCBI taxonomy): domain Eukaryota; kingdom Viridiplantae; phylum Streptophyta; class Pinopsida; order Cupressales; family Cupressaceae; genus Sequoia; species Sequoia sempervirens. The sequence goes on along the minus strand of VDFB02355229.1, from coordinate 5,531 downwards.
ACTATAGTTGGTAGATAGGTCAACAGTGAAACCTAAAGGCATCATTGAGGACTTGGTCATAGCCTTGGATTCATGGGAGTACCCTACAAATTTCATAGTATTGCAACTAAAGTTTAACCTTGTAGGCTATCCTTTTATTTTAGGAAGGCCATGGTTAGCAACAACTGATGCATTTATAGGTTGTAGGTCTAGAAACATGAATATCTCAAATGAAATGGTGACCAAGAAGTTGGTCCTTTATCCACCATCCCAACCTCATACAGATTTAGAGAAGACCATTTGGCCTACTCGAGATTAAGAAGACTAGTATTCCTTGTAGACTCTCATGACTATTGAACGCAACCATTTTTTGAGCAACCTAGATGAGAATGATTTAATTGCACACATTATACAAAATAACTATAGTAGGAACCTGCAACAACATGACTATCTATCATGTCTGTAGGATCCTCTATAAAATATTATACCTTTCAATTCATTTGAATCAGTGTCCCAACTTTTCCATTCTTTATTTCCACAAAAATGTATCCCAAATATTTTTGGACTTGACCTTTTATCCATACAATCAACATTCATGACTTTAGAAATCATGCCAGGTAGAATGTTAAATGTTAGTAGTGGATTAATTGTTGACCAACAAACTTTCCTAGCCATTGTTCTGTAGGAACATGCAACAAACTTTACATGGGACTACCATGACATGAAGGGGATTGATTGAAACCTGTGCATGCATAGGATCTACATTAATGATGGTTTCAAACCAACTAGACAGCCCCAAAGGAGAATGAACCTTGCACTAAGAGACATAGTCAAAACTAACTTACAAAAATTACTTGATGTAGGTTTCATTTACCCTATTTTTTATAGTCAATGGGTGTCACCTCTAGTCATTGTCCCAAAGAAACAGGGGAAATGGAGAGTGTGTGTGGACTATATAGAGTTAAACACAACCACTAGGAAATACCACTTTCCACTACCTTTCATTAGTCAAGTGCTTGACTCCCTAGCTCAAGTAAAAAGTACTACTTTCTAGATGGATTTAGTAGCTACAACTAGATTAAAATAGCTCCAGAGAACCAATATAAAACCACCTTTACATGCCCTTAGGGCACATATAACTATTTTTTTCTTCCCTTTGGACTATGTAATGCTCTAGCCACTTTCCAAAGGGCAGTGCTAAGCATTTTCTCAGATTTTGCACATGACTCCATGAAAATATACATGGGTGATTTCACAACCTATGGAAAAATATATGATGAAGCACTTAATAACCTAGAGAAGGTCTTGAAGAGATGTCAAGAAAACAATCTATCCCTAAGTCATGAGAAATGTTTCATGGTGATAACCCAAGGGATTTTCCTAGGACATTTTATATCAAGTGAAGGGATTCAAGTGGATCCAAACAAGATTGAGATAATATCCACACTCCATGTGCCACAAAAACAAAGATATGTCAAGAGTTTTCTAGGGCATGTTGGCTACTATAGAATATTTATTCAAGACTTTAGCGAAATTGCAACACCTTTATTTGTTTTACTCATAAAGGATTTAGAATTTGAGTAGACCACAAAATTTTCCAACACTATTTTGAAGCACTCAAGACAACATTGACCAAAGCACCTGTCTTGAGATGACCAAATTGGAATTTTCCTTTCCACATACACACAAATGCTTCTGACTTCTATAGGAGTAGTCCATGGACAAAAGGAAGGTAATATGGAGTATGCCATATACTACATTAGCAAGAACTTAGAAGGGGTAGAACTCAACTACACAATCACATAAAAAGAGATGTTGGTAGTTGTCTTTGCAATTAACAAGTTTAGGCATTACATTGCAGGGTATCCAGTCTTTATCCACATGGATCACACTACAATAAGGTATTTAATGAATAAAACTATGGTTGGTGGGAGACTTGTCAGATGGCTATTATTGTTGTAGGAATTTGACATCACCATAGTGGACAACCTTGAAAATTAAATGTGGTGGTAGATTTTATGTCCAGGTTACCAACTCAATTAGTAGAAGGTGTTTTTGAAGATTATTTTCTAGATGAACATCTATTTTCTCTAACATTGCAAACACCTTGGTTTTTTGATATTGCCAATTATCTAGTAGCGGGACAAATACCACCTCATTTCTCCATAGAGAAAAGAAACAGTTGGTGCATCAAAATTTTCCCTACTCCTGGGTAGCTGGTTATTTATTCTATACATGTCAAGACAATATTATGAGGAGATGCATAAGAGAGGATGAGGTCTTTTATATCCTTATAGCCTGCCATGATGAACCCTATGGGGGACACTTTGGAACAAAGAGGATTACACTCAAGATTCTCACAATTGGCTATTACTGGCCAACTCTTCATAAGGATGTAGTGAAATATGTAAGAATTTGTGACATATGCTAGAGAATAGACATGCCAACCAAATCAGATGAGATTCCTTTACAACCACAATTGTTACTAGCACCATTTGATAAATGGGGCCTAGACTTCATTGGACCAATATCAATAGCATCCAATAACAAGGACTATGTCCTAGTCTACACAGATTATCTAACAAAGCGCGTTGAAGTCAAAACATTACAATTTTCTAGGGATGGAAATGTTACCAAATTTTTGTATGAAGACATATTTATAGGGTATGAAGTGCCAAGAGAAATTGTGATAGATCAAGGTCCCCAGTTCACATCAAAGTTGATTACCAAATTGGTTTAGGATCATGAGGTAAGGAATAGGAAATCAACACCCTAACACCCTCAATCCAATGGGAAAGTGGAATTAACAAATAGGGAGATTGAAAACATCTTGACCAAAATAGTGCAGATTCATAGGAAAGATTAGGTATCTAGGTTACCTGAGGTAGTATAGGCCTATAGGACAACGTGGAAGACTATGACGGGATTTACACCCTATGAATTGGTGTATGGTAAATAGCAGTACTGCCCATTGAATTTGTATACAAGATACTCAGGACAATAGTTGAACTAGATATATGAACTTGACGACACAAAAAGAAATACTACACAATCTAAATCGATTAGATGAGATAAGAATGGAGGCCATACACCACATTGAGATTGTTCAGCAATGGAGAGTCAAATGGCATGATCAATATATCAAGACAAAGGAATTCAATGTGGGAGATTAGGCTTTGTTATATGACTCCAAATATAAATATTATAAAGGGAAGCTTCAAACAAGGTGGTTAGGACCATATGAAATAGAGCAAGTTTTCCCAAATAGAGCAGTCAAGTTGCAAACCATTGATGCAATCAGATTTTCACTACTAGTTAATGGCCATAGATTGAAAATTTACAAAATTATAATACGAAAGGATGATTTCCATCTTTCATTGCTGCAACAATATGGACCAAATAGTGCTTTAAATACAAATATTGAACCAAATAGTGATCATGACAAAGCAATTAAACCAGACAGTAATCCTGATGAAGATAGTATAACAAACAACAAAGATACAATAGTAGATACTACAAGTTCTTCAGTTGACTTAGCAAATGAACTACACATCTCACCTATTGAGGTCAACCAAGTATAATTTTCTATCACTCTTCATATGCACACACTGCATAGGTGCAACAATTGACAATTATTTTCAAGGAAACTCCACAATGCAGTAGGGACTTGTAGCTTCATTAATAAAAGCTGACATAGTTCAAATAGGAACCTGCTATTGAAGGTACCTTCAACACTTGCCAGTCAAAGTTTCAAATTTTTTTGCCAACTTAATTGCATGTCATCCACATACCATTCATTTTCTTGTACATTCAACAAAACACCTATCACTTCAATACATGCAATTTAACCATCACATTCCATGTCACAATCCTCGATTTCCATGCATTTAGGATATCAATTCATATCCCATAATTTGTACATTCTATAGCCTTTCCATTATCACTTGCCAAGTTGTCATTTCATATATCACCTATTGCAATTAAGCAAACATCAAATCATAATCACGCTACATAAAATCCTATTAAACTTCACAAAGTCGAGTTCATTTCAATTCATGTTGACAGGTACACATATTATTTTACCATAATTATCATAGGATGTAATTTTTTTTATATATGTTTCTATAGACACTGAAAAATTTCTTGAGCCTACTAATCCGAGGGATATTTTTAGTGAAAATTGAAGTGTCTCAAAATCTCTAGATTTTAGCACCATCAGAAAGATCTCAGCATCATGATTTCAACTCAACTTGAACAGGGCGAAAAGGAGTCCGTTTACAGAAGTTATGGCCAGTCAAAGGCAGGGTCAAACTAGGATCAGAGGGCGTTCAGAAGGTGAAAAAAATGACGTGGTCAAAATTTGTCAAAGTTGGCATCATTGCAAAGAGCTTGTCGAGATGATTCTGACGGCATTTGTTTCGTCAAAATCTGACATCGTATGAGAGAGTTATCAGCGGTCAAAGTTTTTAGTTGACTTTTGATGTGGACCGTATAGATGCTGACATGAGCAATCAGTCTGTACTGTACATAATACAAATGAATGAATTTGGGTGTGACACATGGTGGTAGAGTCATCGTACAGAACCAATCGGATCGCGACACGTGTCCTTCCGTACACAGTCAGCATACAGGTGGCAATGACGTGTCTCTTCCAGCCAATCAGATTCTGCCATGTGGCATTCTCACGGCATGACACGTGCCCTCTTCCTCCATCGGCGTTGGTTAGCTAGTTTATTTAACAAAATATTTTAATGGGTTTGAACCCGTGACGTCCCTTGTTATAACCACATGGTTCCGCCGTTACACCACCCACAGTTTCATTACTAATTATAGAACTCGCTGTTACACCACCCACAGTTTCATTACTAATTATAGAACTCGGGTTCCTTTTGTCCACATTCGGTGCCACAGAAGAAGTCAAAAGGTGGTTGGCGGGGTTGGAACCCCTGACCAACCATTCACCAAAAACATGCACTACCGATAGACCACCGTTGGTTGCTTAGTTATGCATAGAGTCGGTTTTGTTTTCTTGTATGTTTAGGCCCGAGGCCTTAACAAAATTGCTTATTTTTGTTGTATAACTCCCTAACCACTAAAACAAAAGGGGTCTAAAAGACAAATAAGCCAATGTACGAATTGTTGAAGGGGGTTAGACATTAATATTCTTGTTAAGCCTATTTAGGCATATTTTTCAGTTCAGTGAACACAGGTGATGAAGGAGAGAAACAGGTGATACGAAAGAGAGATCTTGTGGAGATACTTTGAGCCATTCTTATACGTCAGAGCGTTGTTACGCTGCCGAAGTGCTTGAAGAATGGTTGTGGTGCTTTTGTAATTGATTTTTTGGAGTTAATCGGATCCGTCTCACTCTATTGGAGCGGACCCGGAGACGTGGTCACTTTTGTGATGAACTCCGTTATCAAACTCTGTTTGCACCTTCTTATCTTCTTCTCTCTCAATTCTGTTTTCTCACCTTAAGTTTTGAAGCATAATTTCATTAATGTATGCTTGGATTTGTAATTCCTTTAAGTGTTTTTAATTAAGCATTCAAT
>VDFB02355228.1:285859-299199 GCA_007258455.2 Sequoia sempervirens | reverse complement strand
TATGGATTGTCATGGCATTCCATCACCATGAGACCACATTTCTTTGAGACATTTTTTGAAACAGTTCACTGCCTTGTCTATGCTATTGCTTACCATTATGCTTTGATAGATCTTTTCCAAGAATCCATAACTTGTTCATAAGCAAGTCTGTTTTAGGGTTTTAGCTATAGCAGCAAGGTAGTGAACTGTTTGATAAAATGCTTTGGTAGACATGTATGAAAAATGTGGTAGCATAGACAAGGCAGTGAATTGCTTGAAAAAAATGTCTCAAAGAAATGTAGTCTCATGGTGATGGAATGCCATGACTAATGCCATGACAAGCAAATTGGTATGGATTGTCATGGCATTCCATCAATGTGAGATCAAAGATTTTTGAGGTATTTTTTCAAACAATTCACGCTTTGTCTATGTTATTATTGCTTACTTTCATTATGCTTTTGGTATATTTTTCCAAGCATCCATAGCTTCGTTTGAAAGCACTTGTTTTAGGCTTTTTCCATAAAGTACGAAGGCGCTGAACCTGCTTGGATAAAATGCTTTGCAGACATGTATGAAAAATGTGGTAGCATAGAAAAGGTAGTGAACTATTTGAAAAAATGCTTCAAAAAAATGTGGTCTCATGGTGATGGAATGCCATAACTAATGCCATGACAAGCAAATTTCTATGGATTGTCATGGCATTCCATCACCATGAGACCACATTTCTTTGAGGCATTTTTTGAAACAGTTCACTGCCTTGTCTATGCTATTGCTTACCATTATGCTTTGATAGATCTTTTCCAAGCATCCATAACGTGTTCATAAGCACCTGTTTTAGGGTTTTAGCCATAGCAGCAAGGTAGTGAACTGTTTGATAAAATGCTTTGGTAGACATGTATGAAAAATGTGGTAGCATCGACAACTGTCACCATTTGATATTTATGCAGTTGTAGTATGTTTTGTGCAATGTAATCAGCGATATGAATATAACCAACAAAAATCTATTTTCTATAATTCATGGATTGAACTCTGTATTTTATTTGCTCTCAATGTTTGTATGCTATGGAAATGCCATTACATTTTTAAAAAAAGTAGTTTCTTACTATTTTTCTTCAATTTTTTATGTTTTTTTCTAAATCTACCAAAAAACCCTAGTTTTTCTACCAAAAAACAATATTTTGAAAAAAATCAACTAAAAATAAACAAATCTAATTGAAAATTTGACAAAAAATTAAAAACTTTACCTGATAGAGATGGACTCCAAATCGGATATCGGATTTTGCTCTACACTATGCGCCCGCCGCCGATGAGCCGAAAACAAATATGAATGAGTTTTGGTCGCGGGTTTTTTTTTATATATACAGTTCAAAAAAATTGGATATCCGATTCAAATCGGATATCCGATTTGGATCGGATATCCGATTCCTAAAGGCAAGTTGCCTTTTGCTTCGGTCGGAATGAGATTTATTTATATTTAACAAAATCGGATATCCGATTCCTAAAACTAACTTTTCCCTCTGCCTCGGTAGTCACCCCAGCTCCAAAAAGTCAACTCACCATTTTCACGTTTTTGAGTCGTAGAAACACGTATTTTTTTCTCCATTGCCACTTTTTGGCATACCATGATCCTGCACATGCCCTAATCCATTATATTTTATTTCTTTATAGGTGCATTTCCTCTCACTTATTTTTTACTTATTAAGTACATTTTATTTCTATATGGTTGCAATATATATATCATTTATGTGTGCATATTTTGTAGTATATATATAATAGATACATTTCATATCTTTCTTGTATGCATTTTTTGTAATATATGTCATATATCTTTGTGTTGTATCCTAATATATATATATATATTGTAATCTATGTAATTTATCTTTGTATTATATATATATAATGAATAATATTTCATTATAAATATACATGTAATATTCCTTTGTTTGTATATATATATATATTATAATTTCATTTATTCATATATATGTATATATATTTCATTATACATATTAAGTGTATTACATATATTTAGATCTTCTTTCTTTCTTATTTGTAATTTTTTTTTTTTGTCATTTGTTTTTTTAATTTTCATTCATTAATTATTGCATTTATTTAGCTTTGGGTTTCATTTCATTTTATATATATAGCTTTATTTCCTTTACATATTTATAATACTGAACAATAAGGGAATGGGTTCTTTATGGCCTAGGTCATACAACACCACTCTTCTCCTATTATCATTCAAATATGCCCTAGGATCCCAAATTGGATTGAATATCAACACAAAGGTGAGTCAATTCTCAACATGGAAGACCTAGGGGGGTTCTTAGGCTTTGAAAGGTTCACCACCAAGAAAAAATCTTGGAAAAGACAACTCAACATTCAACTCACAAAACCTAGTAATGCAAGCTAAATGGTGGATGCAAATGAAAAAATTAAGTAACAGAAAGTTAGGTTGTATGTACCTGGGAAGTCTAGAAATGTGATAGGGATTTTGGAAATGTAAAAATGTTGTCAAAATTTTCTAGGGAGAACAAATACACCATTACTATTGTCTTAGTCCCACTGCTATTTTTTAGGGGAAATATGAAATCTTTGGATGTCGAAACATAATCTCAAAGAATCTTTGCAAAATACCAATTGGAGAACTAAGATGCCCTTACTGCCGACTTAGTCCCGATCTAAATTTTTAAAATCTCTGAATGTGATCCTGAGGTTCAATGCTTGTACTTCCTTCTTCCTAGATCTCAGGTTCTGAAACTTCCAAATCTAGCCTATAGGTGTGTTTCCATGAAGATGACAACTTTGCAATTTAAATGATCTTCAATTCTTCAACCTAAATCTGCAAACAGAAACATGTAAGAGAGGAAAAAATTGTTGATTGTTAGTAAATGGGGGTTTTCCTTGGTCAAACCCTTTGTTGGTAATTAAACCTTGGAATGAAATAGAATAATGGAGGGAAATTATGAATGAAAAAAGTGTTATATTGCAACTCACCAATGTTGAAAAATGAGGTGTTTATGTAGCTTAATACTTTGTAAAACTTTATGATTACTGATCTAAATATGTATTCTTTGTGGATGATTATCTGGTTAGTTCATTTTACCATTTGTAGAATGAAGACAAAAGGTTGTAGAAGAATTAGACAAGATATTAGAAGATACACAACATATATTGTGGAGAAACCCTTTCGAGAAAAACTCCACCAAGAATCAATGTATTATTTAATCACATAAGTAGATTACAATAATTCCAATCCTTTCTTGAGATGCTTATTTTTCCTTCACCAAATCTTCTTCACAACTTGCAATAAAACTGATAATCACTCTCTTCAACTTGCTTGAGATAAATAGACAATAAACAACTTTGTAAACTCCAAAGAGTTACAATTACAAAGCTGAATCCCTATCTCACAAAAGGTACGCCTATCTCTTGCAAGTAGATTTCTACCATGAAGAACAATGCCAAAACATGTGCTTCATCCATTTGGGTGTCCCAAATTGAAGTCACAACTGAACCTTGATTCCGTAGATATCTTCAAGGCTTATCCTCGAAGTAGGCGCCCAAGAGTGGACCCACTTAACTCAGCCTTCTGAAATATCTTAGCATGCAAAAGAGTTAACTATAAGAAGCCAACTTGGGTTCCCAAGGTGGGTCCAAGTCATTCTCTACTGACTAAAACATATCTCTCCACCATTCATGCAAGAATGGTCATCCCTTGTTAACTAAAAGTAGTCACCTATTATCTGTCATGCAACTCAAGTCATTAGTCATGCATTCCAAGTTAACTGAAGTCAACTAGCATTCAACTAAAAATAACTAAAGATATAACTGAACCATAACTGAACTGAACTAAACTTCATTCATGTAAACATCAATCCCTAACTCCTAGGATTTTTACATGCATTAAAAAAGTGTTATCTTTTACTCGAAACAATTAACTTAACTTAAGGTGAGTGCCATCTTCCATATGGGCACCCCATGGGCTCCTATTATTTAGGAACTCATAATGGATGCCCTCACATGCTCCTAACATTTAGAATTAATTACAAATGTCAATTAACATGATTATTTCATCCAATATTAATCTATTTCTAATCGTAGTGTTGGGGAACACTTTCCAAGGACTTAGGAGATACATGAAATAAATAATATTTAGGATTGCAATTAAATGGCATCATATTTCCAACATTCTACCACTGGACATTATACATTGCAATTATTCTAAACAAGGAATATTATTATAAATCAAGTATAGGACTCAAGGCCAATGGCCTTCTTGCACCAACTAATCAATCCATGTCAACTTCAAATGCAACCTGCATAATCATGAAGCTCCAATAAAATTATTAAAACCAAGAGAACTTATCTTTAGGAACTGGTTTCATAAGATAATTTGCAACATTAATTAAAGTGTCAACTTTCTCAATTAATACCTTCCCATTCTCAACCATTTCTCACACAAAGTGATACTTGACATCAACATGCTTAGTACAAGCATGATACATAGGATTTTTGGCTAAACACATAGCACTCTAACTGTCACATTCAAGTTTAACTTACTTGCAATTAAGACCAATACCTTTCCCAAGTCTCTTTATCCAAACTGCCTCTTTGGAGGCATGTGAAAAACTGCCGAGTGTGTTGAACTCACGTTCAACCAAGGTGTAGGCTTCTCGGTCTTTTCTATTGAAAATAGCTTTTCTTACAAGTAACCATTCCAACATACATCTCTTACCATAAGAGAACTCAAGCCTCACCTATTTCTCCAAGTATCCATGAGGACCTGTAACCAGCCAATCCATCCCAAACTCCAAATGCAACATAGCACTTTCATGAAGTAATCAAGCAAATGATTAATGTACCCAATACTTGAGAGAACTACACAAGATCAATATCAAAGCTCCAATCTTGAACATAAACATGTATGACATTCATGATCTAACCATCTCCTACTAGGAGATCACATGCACCATAACATATATACATTGTAGTCTCAAGAGAACATGTAATATGCCAAACTCTAAACACGTATCAAGAGTATACCATGACATCATAACAAATACACTCTAAATCGGAAGAAAAATCATATCCCCAAACACATGAAGATAGCCTTACCAATGATGCATCCACATCATTGCCAAAAACTCCCATTGAACCATGGTACTCCGTCACACATGGAATCATGACTACCATGTCCTCTCCATGGCGATCACTCTATAACATCAAGCAAAGAGTTATCACAAACAATATTAGCTGAAATAACCAATGCATCATTACTGTCATCCAAGGATTCCCCTGTGGAAGAATCAAAACTCTCTTTCTTGTTCTTACAATCCTTCTTCAGATGTCCTAGTTTCCCACAGTTCCAACAAATTACCTTACTCTTACTAGGGGTTTTAAACCATCCTTTGGACTTACCCTTTCCTTCCTTGTCTCCCTTAGGTTCTTTTTTCTCAGGCCTACCTTTTACAAACAAGGCATCCTCGACTCCCTCTTTATACTTCCTCCTCATCTCCTCTGATAGGAGAGTAGGAATTATATTATCCATCTTAGGACCTACACCACTAGGTCATTGATAGCAACAATTAGATTATCCCAAGACTCTGGTAAAGAAAAAAGTAACAAAATGCATTTATCTTCATCTTCTAGCTTTACATCTACATATGCTAATTGAATTAGAATCAAATTAAAAGCATTCAAATGATTTGCAATATAATCACCATCTTTCATCTTTAAAGAATACAACTATCTTTTCGGATACAACTTATTAGTAAGACTTTTAGTTTGATAAATATCACCTATTCTCTTCCACAACTTATATGCAGTAGTTTCTTCTGAAACATTCAAGAGAACAACATCAACAAGACATAATATTATGGTCCCTCATGCCTTCTTATCAAGCTTAGCCCAATCCTCATCTAACATCCTTGTAGGTGACTTTGTCTCATTACCAACAGCTAGTCGTTGATCTCTCTCTTCAAGGAGATCCTTCATTTTTAATTTCCACATCTCATAATTAGATCCATTGAAACTTTCAATATCTAAACGAGAATTCATTGTAACAAAACTTATTTTCCAAAATCAGGAAATAACAAAAATAATAAAAACTCCCACTATAGCCAAAAAACCTCCAATCTTTTAAGAGAAATGTGTCCCAATACTCTACCCAACCTCAGCTCTGATACCACATGTTGAAAATTGAGGTGTTTATGTAGCTTAATACTTTGTAAAACTTTATGATTACTGATCTAAATATGTATTCTTTGTGGATGATTATCTGGTTAGTTCATTTTATCATTTGTAGAATGAAGACAAAAGGTTGTAGAAGAATTAGACAAGATATTAGAAGATACACAACATATACCGTGGAGAAACCCTTTCGGGAAAAAACTCCACCAAGAATCAATGTATTATTTAATCACAAAAGTAGATGACAATAATTCCAATCCTTGCTTGAGATGCTTCTTTTTCCTTCACCAAATCTTCTTCACAACCTGCAATAAAAGTGATAATCACTCTCTTCAACTTGCTTGAGATAAATAGAAAATAAACAACTTTGTAAAATCCAAAGAGTTACAATCACAAAGCTCAATCCCTATCTCACAAAAGGTAAGCCTATCTCTTGCAAGTAGAGTTCTAATGTGAAGAACAATGCCAAAACATGTGCTTCATCCATTTGGGTGTCCTAAACTGAAGTCACAATTGAACCTTGATTTCGTAGATATCTTCAATGCTTATCCTCAAAGTAGGCACCCAAGAGTGGGCCCACTTAACTCAACCTTCTGAAATATCTTAGCATGCAAAAGAGTTAACTCCAAGAAGCCAACTTGGGTGCCCAAGGTGGGTCCAATTCATTCTCTATTAACTGAAACATATCTCTCCACCATTCATGCAAGAATGTTCATCCCTTCTTAACTAAAAGTAGTCACCTGTTATTTGTCATGAAACTCAAGTCATTAGTCATGCATTCCAAGTTAACTGAAGTCAACTAGAATTCAACTAAAACTAACTAAAGATAACTGAACCATAACTGAACTAAACTGATCTAAACTGAACTAAACTAAACTAAACTAAACTAAAATTCATGCATGTAAACATCAATCCCTAACTCCTAGGATTTTTACATCCATTACAAAAGTGTTATCTTTTACTCCAAACAATTAACTTAACTCAAGGTGAGTGCCACCTTCCATGTGGGTGCCTCATGTGCTCCTATTATTTAGGAACTCATAATGGATGCCCTCACATGCTCCTAACATTTAGAATTAATTATAAATGTCAATTAACATGACTATTTCATCCAATATTAATCTCTTTCTAAACCTAGTGTTGGGGAACACTTTCCAAGGACTTAGGAGATACATGAAATAAATAATGTTTAGGATTGCAATTAAATGGTATCCTAGTTCCAACAACCAAACCCTTGTTATGAAATCTGCAAACTTGTGTGAAGTGGCTAGCTTGAACGTAGATCTTGAATCAAAGTAGTGCTTGATAGATCTTGACTTGAATTGCTTGCTTAAATCAAAACCCTACATCACAAATGCTAGCTCAAAAATACACATGATGCAAGAATATCTTTGATAGGATGCTTGAATCTTGATGATGGCTCCAAATGCTTGATGAATTACTCTTGAATGCTCTTGTGAACTCAATTATGCTATTAGGAATGCTCATTCAACTTGCTTAGTAAGAAATGAGTGAAATAACCTTGTATTTATACTTATCTATGCTTAATATCCCAAAATTATAGCACACCAAGCCAACATATGAAATCATTAATTGAAGGAGGCTAAATCTTGCTAAGATTTGAAATTAAATCCCGAAAATAACTTAAGGGGGACTAAGACACCCTAGGTGGCATCTTAGTCCCGAGGCATAAAACTCGAAGCACAAACTCTAAAAAGGGGTCCATTTAAGGTGTCTTTAAAAAGAGGGTCCCAAGACCCGTGGAGGACAAAGACGCCCTAGGTGGCATCTTAGTACTAGTCAAAAAATCAGGGACACAACCAAAATCATTAAATTATCATTTACCCTTTGATGTTTGTTGGGATTAGCCATAAAAAGATACAATTTATTAGGCTTGTGGATGCAAAATAGGACCAATTAAGACATAGATAGGGATAAATAAAGCAAAAAGGGCCCAAACAAGTGTGAAAATGCAAGGGTATGCATTTTCCTACACTACAAATATATATTAAGTGCATTCATATATGTATTTACATATATTTAGATCTTCTTTCATTCTTATTTTGTATTTTTCTTTTTTTGTCATTTTCTTATTTTCATTTCTTTGTTTAATTTTCATTCATTAATTATTACAATTATTTAGCTTTGGGTTTCATTTTTCATTTCTTTGTTTAATTTTCATTCATTGATTATTGTATTTATTTAGCTTCAGATTACCTCCTTTTTTCTCTTCTCTCTCTAGTTCCCCCTTCTGGCTTTCTCCTCTTGTTCTAATAATTATTTGGTTTGTCTTTATTTTATGCTTAAGCTTCTCCTTGTTTTCATTCATTCTTTTACATTTAATTATTTGTATTTATTTATTTAATTTTTTAATGGTTTCATATCTTTATCCTTATGCATTATTTTCTTTATTCATGTTCTTTTTTCATTATTTTTTCTCTCTTCTCTTGAGTATGCATTTAGTGTATCCTCTTTATTTGATTTTCTATTATTTATTTTACTTATGTATTTTTAGAGTCTCCTCGTATATTGTGCCAACCCCTCTCCCTCTCAACCCTTCTTAAAGATGGTCTAGGTCTACAACTTACCACTTTTCATCTCCTTTAACTCTCTATCCTTATGATGGATCACATAGTGTGATTCAAAACGTTGATGGAAAAACATGTACACAATCGAATCTAGAAACAACATAATTATAGTCAATATGGATTGTGGAAATCTCATATCATTAATGAAGTAGAAATGTCAATTCATTATATCATTAAAGGTGAGAAGATTAAGGGAAGACTTGTACCTCATTGACAAGGCAACATTCAATTTGAAATTCAACTAAGATAGTTTATCTCAATAATATTGTTATATGTCTCAATTTGAATAAATGTGTTTAGCAGGGGTTGACTTTTCAACTCAATTGTGGTCACCAACATGAACGATGACCCTTTTAAGCTGGTGAATGAAACATTGTAATTGGAAGAGGGTTATTAGTGTCTTTATACTCTATAAGAATTATTTTTTGAGTAGATTTTTGTGAGTTAATTGATTTTTTAGTTTGTTATAAATTTTGATTAAAGTGGGGAAAAATTTAGTCTATATCTATATCTATACATATGTATGTATGTATATTAGTATCTTGATATTATTAAGACTTATTTTTTTAGTATATTTTTGTGAGAATTAATTTTTGAGTTTGTTATAAATTTTGATGAGGAAAAATTTAGTCACTATATATATATATATATATAGTCAACTTAGTAATATTGTCGACAAACAAAATAAAAGTCAGCGGTTTGAATAGTTTATTATTACTCGAGAGGCATAAGCCTACAATGGCAGCACAACCTCTATAGGAGGCTAGCAGAAATAACGGTGTAAGAAAAAAGAAACCATTTGTATTCTGCATGGTAGGAAGAGTGGTCTGTGCTGTCGAAATGCTGGCTAGTTATTATGACGAGAGGCGTAAGCCTACAATGACAGCACAACCTCTATAGGAAGCTAGCAGAAATAATGGTGTAAGAAAAAAGAAACCATTCGTATTCTGCATGGTAGGAAGAGTGGTTTGTGCTGTCAAAATGTTGGCTAGCATTGCCTGGCATTATATAATGGATGAGAATTCAAAGAGTCATGCGATGAGAGAAAATGGTCATATTAAAAGGAATAACCAAGTACGTGATGTCATTCAATGCCCGCTATTTTTCTCAGCAGGTTCCAGGAACATGGCGTTGGATGCTTGGAGTTACAAGATCACCTGCTGTATTATAGTTGGTTTTGGTTATATGTATGCATGAATCTCCTCGCTGGCTATATAAAAATGTTAGTTTTTCTCTATTTCCATGTCATTTTTGGGTATAAACATGCAATCTGCAACTTGACTTGCAATCTACTTAGGATTTTCTAACAAACAATCACAATACTTATATTTGTTTTTCCAACAGCAACACAATTTTTTTAGCATAGACTTGATTGTACATAAGCATGCAACCTGCAACTTTCAATCCTTTGCATACAGATAACATACGATTGCTGTGTTAACATCTATAGAATAGAGTTGAGGAGTCTGTTGTGATCCTAATTTGAAAGGATTTATCCAAAATAAGAGGTGGGAAACGAGGTTGCAGCGATGAGAGAAGCCATTAGATTAGGGAAGAACTTACAATTCTAAATTTTCTATGACTGCTTCAAGTTAGTTATTGTCTATATAGCTCCTAGTCATAGAGTGTAACCCTATTTATTAATTTATTGAAAATCAGAATATAATGTATTTTTTATTTTCAATTAATTAATAAATACAGTCAAATGTGCATTCTATTGGGTTGGTAGACGTTACCTTGAAAGCTGTTAGGTGGGGGACCAAAAATCTTGTCAGAGTTTTCGAATTGAATTCACCGCCATGACAAATTCACCATAAGTAAAATTCACCACCAGCAATTTACCGCCACAGAAAATTAATCCAAATATATATTTTAAAAAATGTTAGGTGGATTGCAGATGAATTTGTCATGGCTGTGAATTTTCCTATGGTGAATTGTTGGTGGTGAATTTTTCGTCTGTGAATTATTGGTGGTGAATTTTCCTAGAGCGGGATGAGTGTGATTAGCAAAGGGTTATTAGTGTCTTTGTAAGACTTATTCTTTTAGTAAGTTTTTTATGAGTTTTTAAAAATGGTTATAAATTTTGATTGAAAGGAAGGAAAAACAAAATCAGTAATAATTATAATAAATTGTTAATAATTATGATTTTAATTAATTAAAATAAATTAGTAAAAAGATTGTTTATATATATTTAATCAAGAAGGACAAAATAGAGGTCACCAGTTACAACTATTCATTTTTAAACAATCTGTACAACAACGCAACAAACACAAGATTCAAACCCACACCCTTATACTTTCAAACAAATAGACTTATTGTGCATTAATTATTCTTTAACAATCAATATCTTTTACATGCTAACCTTTTACATATCATCTAAAAGAAGAAAGATTCAACTTTCAACTAATTATTTCTAACCAAAACAAATACAATTACATCAATCAATTTTTCTTAAATAGAAAAACAACATATCAACTACATACACATAATTTTAAAAAAATTGAAACACCCATAAAAAAATACATCTGAACCCACAACATGCCAATTATTTAATTATTAATTAAAAATAAATAAATATGCGAACTTGCTACTTTCAACAAAATGAATTATCATTCGCTACTAAAATAATAAATAGTCAATATTTTAAAATAAAATACATTTATTTTATCATTAAACAATGTGATCATTGAAACGATGGAACTTTAACAAAAGATACATCATACTCAACATACAGATTCTTGACTATTTTCCTTACAGTGAACCCCATATAAACAGCCACCCTATTCGACTCATGTCGCTTGTTTACGTAGGTAAGAAAAAAGCCATTGTCGATAGAATACAGCTTTGAATGTTACTATATTTTCAATGTTTGTTAAGATTTATACTAGCACTTGCACCAATGAGGTGCAATACTTATGCCGATAGGCTGTTCCTCCACATTATCCTAAAGAAACATAATTGAAAAAAAGGGGTTTGCATTTGGTAGAAGAAATTTTGAATCAACTTTATAAGGACAATTTGATTAATGAAATGGAAAACCCTTAAATTAGTAGAGAGAATGTAAGCCTCTAGAGGTTACAAACCTACTTTCAAATATTCTTGCAAGAAGTTCAACTTTTTCCTTCTCTGCATTTTTATGTTCCTCGATCTTTCTACTCTTGTTCACCCATGATAAAATTTCTGATCCACCTTCTGACTTCTACTTAATTCTTTCCTCCCTCAGTCTTCAAAACATTAAAATGCTATTACTAAAATATTATGTTTTTTAAAATACTTGTAACATGCTTCTCAAAACAATAATAATTTGTATTATATCATAAACAAAAGGCAATGTCAATTAAAATACTTGTAACATGCTTCTCAGAATAATAATATTTTTTATTATATCATAAAGAAAAGGCAATGTCAAGAATTACTCTAGAATATTGCTTAGTGCATGGAACTCATGAAAACCATTGTTCTAAGGAAGATAAAGTTATAATATCATGTATCAAATAATAGCAATGGAGATTCAGAGTATCATGGACTGAATGAAATGAAAATAAAGTGAAGTAGTAGAGACTACTTTAAGCAAGATGCAATGGCAAAGAACTATTACTTACTTTCCAATCTTTTCTTCTAGCTTTGTTGTTGACAAGTTATGACCATCTGGTTCTCTTCGAATCATTTCTTCATTGTCCCTTTCCTTTTTCTTCTCTTTCTCCTTTGCATTATCACCACCCCTAGTATTTGTCTATTTAGATTTTCCTCCATCTTTACTCTCTTTATCCTTTGCTTTTGATCTCTCCTCCTTTTTTCTTTCTTTATCTCTATTAGATTCTCTATCTCGATCCTTGTCCCTGCCCTTGTCCCTATCTCTATCCCTAGTTCACTCCCTCTCTCTGTCTTTCTCCCTAACCCGATCCTTATCTCTTGATTTATCCTCGTCCTTCTCTCACTCCCCCTTATCTCTACTTTCTCCTTTTCACTTTCTTTTTCCCTTTCTCTATCCTTGCCCTTATCTCTCATCTTATCCTTGTCTTTATCTCTCACCTGCTTATCCCTATCTTTCTCTTTTTCTCTTTCCTTCTCCCATTCTCTGTACCTATCCCTATCTCTCAGTCTATCCCTTTCTTTCTCTCTCCCTTCCTTGTCCCTATCTTTCTCCTTTTTTCTATCCTTTTCCCTTTCTCTATCCATGTCCTTGTATTTTTGTTTATCCTTATCCTTCTCTCTCCCTTCCCTATCTCTATCTTTCTCCTTCTCCCTTTCTCAATCATTCTCTCTGTCCCTCTCCTTTCTATCCCTTGGAATTTGTAGATCTCTATCAACTTCAATATTTTTGTTTCTCTCCTTTGTTCTCTCTTGTTTTCCTACCCTAACCGTATCCCTAATTAATTCCTAATTGAATCTTAACCCTTACCATAATTGTAACCCTAACCTTAATACTAATTGAATTCTAACCCCAATCCTAAGCCTTACCCAAACTTTATCCTAGATCCCTTACCTTAATTGAACATCAATTGAACCCTAACCACCCTAATTGAATCTTAGTCCTAATTAAATCCTAACCCTCACATTGATTAATCATCTAAAACTAAC